>CAJHVG010000014.1:0-17970 GCA_905147325.1 Notodonta dromedarius
TAACAATTGACCAATTTAAAGAAATTTTGTATTCGCAGAACAACCAAATGTATGCGAATTGTCAGAGCTTAGGTGGATTTCAATAGAAATCCGTCTATGTCCCGTCCCTTAGGTTAGGTTAGGTTAGCAACTTTTTCGTTTTTTAGTGGGTCTACACCCTCGAGCGATACGTCGTTGGACGCGGGGCGACGAGGGGAGAGCGGGGCGAAAAAATTGCGTCAGAATTTGGAAGAAAAATTTAGAGTTATTGCCAAAAAAGTGTAAAAATTTCGAACTTTAATTAATTATTTTTTTTTCAGAAATGAAATTTTCAGCGCCACAGCACTGAAAAGCAGCGGGAGCAGCCGACCAGCAGTATTGGTAAGTAAAATTTAAAAATAGTTATAACAATTGACCAATTTAAAGAAATTTTGTATTCGCAGAACAACCAAATGTATGCGAATTGTCAGAGCTTAGGTGGATTTCAATAGAAATCCGTCTATGTCCCGTCCCTTAGGTTAGGTTAGGTTAGCAACTTTTTCGTTTTTTAGTGGGTCTACACCCTCGAGCGATACGTCGTTGGACGCGGGGCGACGAGGGGAGAGCGGGGCGAAAAAATTGCGTCAGAATTTGGAAGAAAAATTTAGAGTTATTGCCAAAAAAGTGTAAAAATTTCGAACTTTAATTAATTATTTTTTTTTCAGAAATGAAATTTTCAGCGCCACAGCACTGAAAAGCAGCGGGAGCAGCCGACCAGCAGTATTGGTAAGTAAAATTTAAAAATAGTTATAACAATTGACCAATTTAAAGAAATTTTGTATTCGCAGAACAACCAAATGTATGCGAATTGTCAGAGCTTAGGTGGATTTCAATAGAAATCCGTCTATGTCCCGTCCCTTAGGTTAGGTTAGGTTAGCAACTTTTTCGTTTTTTAGTGGGTCTACACCCTCGAGCGATACGTCGTTGGACGCGGGGCGACGAGGGGAGAGCGGGGCGAAAAAATTGCGTCAGAATTTGGAAGAAAAATTTAGAGTTATTGCCAAAAAAGTGTAAAAATTTCGAACTTTAATTAATTATTTTTTTTTCAGAAATGAAATTTTCAGCGCCACAGCACTGAAAAGCAGCGGGAGCAGCCGACCAGCAGTATTGGTAAGTAAAATTTAAAAATAGTTATAACAATTGACCAATTTAAAGAAATTTTGTATTCGCAGAACAACCAAATGTATGCGAATTGTCAGAGCTTAGGTGGATTTCAATAGAAATCCGTCTATGTCCCGTCCCTTAGGTTAGGTTAGGTTAGCAACTTTTTCGTTTTTTAGTGGGTCTACACCCTCGAGCGATACGTCGTTGGACGCGGGGCGACGAGGGGAGAGCGGGGCGAAAAAATTGCGTCAGAATTTGGAAGAAAAATTTAGAGTTATTGCCAAAAAAGTGTAAAAATTTCGAACTTTAATTAATTATTTTTTTTTCAGAAATGAAATTTTCAGCGCCACAGCACTGAAAAGCAGCGGGAGCAGCCGACCAGCAGTATTGGTAAGTAAAATTTAAAAATAGTTATAACAATTGACCAATTTAAAGAAATTTTGTATTCGCAGAACAACCAAATGTATGCGAATTGTCAGAGCTTAGGTGGATTTCAATAGAAATCCGTCTATGTCCCGTCCCTTAGGTTAGGTTAGGTTAGCAACTTTTTCGTTTTTTAGTGGGTCTACACCCTCGAGCGATACGTCGTTGGACGCGGGGCGACGAGGGGAGAGCGGGGCGAAAAAATTGCGTCAGAATTTGGAAGAAAAATTTAGAGTTATTGCCAAAAAAGTGTAAAAATTTCGAACTTTAATTAATTATTTTTTTTTCAGAAATGAAATTTTCAGCGCCACAGCACTGAAAAGCAGCGGGAGCAGCCGACCAGCAGTATTGGTAAGTAAAATTTAAAAATAGTTATAACAATTGACCAATTTAAAGAAATTTTGTATTCGCAGAACAACCAAATGTATGCGAATTGTCAGAGCTTAGGTGGATTTCAATAGAAATCCGTCTATGTCCCGTCCCTTAGGTTAGGTTAGGTTAGCAACTTTTTCGTTTTTTAGTGGGTCTACACCCTCGAGCGATACGTCGTTGGACGCGGGGCGACGAGGGGAGAGCGGGGCGAAAAAATTGCGTCAGAATTTGGAAGAAAAATTTAGAGTTATTGCCAAAAAAGTGTAAAAATTTCGAACTTTAATTAATTATTTTTTTTTCAGAAATGAAATTTTCAGCGCCACAGCACTGAAAAGCAGCGGGAGCAGCCGACCAGCAGTATTGGTAAGTAAAATTTAAAAATAGTTATAACAATTGACCAATTTAAAGAAATTTTGTATTCGCAGAACAACCAAATGTATGCGAATTGTCAGAGCTTAGGTGGATTTCAATAGAAATCCGTCTATGTCCCGTCCCTTAGGTTAGGTTAGGTTAGCAACTTTTTCGTTTTTTAGTGGGTCTACACCCTCGAGCGATACGTCGTTGGACGCGGGGCGACGAGGGGAGAGCGGGGCGAAAAAATTGCGTCAGAATTTGGAAGAAAAATTTAGAGTTATTGCCAAAAAAGTGTAAAAATTTCGAACTTTAATTAATTATTTTTTTTTCAGAAATGAAATTTTCAGCGCCACAGCACTGAAAAGCAGCGGGAGCAGCCGACCAGCAGTATTGGTAAGTAAAATTTAAAAATAGTTATAACAATTGACCAATTTAAAGAAATTTTGTATTCGCAGAACAACCAAATGTATGCGAATTGTCAGAGCTTAGGTGGATTTCAATAGAAATCCGTCTATGTCCCGTCCCTTAGGTTAGGTTAGGTTAGCAACTTTTTCGTTTTTTAGTGGGTCTACACCCTCGAGCGATACGTCGTTGGACGCGGGGCGACGAGGGGAGAGCGGGGCGAAAAAATTGCGTCAGAATTTGGAAGAAAAATTTAGAGTTATTGCCAAAAAAGTGTAAAAATTTCGAACTTTAATTAATTATTTTTTTTTCAGAAATGAAATTTTCAGCGCCACAGCACTGAAAAGCAGCGGGAGCAGCCGACCAGCAGTATTGGTAAGTAAAATTTAAAAATAGTTATAACAATTGACCAATTTAAAGAAATTTTGTATTCGCAGAACAACCAAATGTATGCGAATTGTCAGAGCTTAGGTGGATTTCAATAGAAATCCGTCTATGTCCCGTCCCTTAGGTTAGGTTAGGTTAGCAACTTTTTCGTTTTTTAGTGGGTCTACACCCTCGAGCGATACGTCGTTGGACGCGGGGCGACGAGGGGAGAGCGGGGCGAAAAAATTGCGTCAGAATTTGGAAGAAAAATTTAGAGTTATTGCCAAAAAAGTGTAAAAATTTCGAACTTTAATTAATTATTTTTTTTTCAGAAATGAAATTTTCAGCGCCACAGCACTGAAAAGCAGCGGGAGCAGCCGACCAGCAGTATTGGTAAGTAAAATTTAAAAATAGTTATAACAATTGACCAATTTAAAGAAATTTTGTATTCGCAGAACAACCAAATGTATGCGAATTGTCAGAGCTTAGGTGGATTTCAATAGAAATCCGTCTATGTCCCGTCCCTTAGGTTAGGTTAGGTTAGCAACTTTTTCGTTTTTTAGTGGGTCTACACCCTCGAGCGATACGTCGTTGGACGCGGGGCGACGAGGGGAGAGCGGGGCGAAAAAATTGCGTCAGAATTTGGAAGAAAAATTTAGAGTTATTGCCAAAAAAGTGTAAAAATTTCGAACTTTAATTAATTATTTTTTTTTCAGAAATGAAATTTTCAGCGCCACAGCACTGAAAAGCAGCGGGAGCAGCCGACCAGCAGTATTGGTAAGTAAAATTTAAAAATAGTTATAACAATTGACCAATTTAAAGAAATTTTGTATTCGCAGAACAACCAAATGTATGCGAATTGTCAGAGCTTAGGTGGATTTCAATAGAAATCCGTCTATGTCCCGTCCCTTAGGTTAGGTTAGGTTAGCAACTTTTTCGTTTTTTAGTGGGTCTACACCCTCGAGCGATACGTCGTTGGACGCGGGGCGACGAGGGGAGAGCGGGGCGAAAAAATTGCGTCAGAATTTGGAAGAAAAATTTAGAGTTATTGCCAAAAAAGTGTAAAAATTTCGAACTTTAATTAATTATTTTTTTTTCAGAAATGAAATTTTCAGCGCCACAGCACTGAAAAGCAGCGGGAGCAGCCGACCAGCAGTATTGGTAAGTAAAATTTAAAAATAGTTATAACAATTGACCAATTTAAAGAAATTTTGTATTCGCAGAACAACCAAATGTATGCGAATTGTCAGAGCTTAGGTGGATTTCAATAGAAATCCGTCTATGTCCCGTCCCTTAGGTTAGGTTAGGTTAGCAACTTTTTCGTTTTTTAGTGGGTCTACACCCTCGAGCGATACGTCGTTGGACGCGGGGCGACGAGGGGAGAGCGGGGCGAAAAAATTGCGTCAGAATTTGGAAGAAAAATTTAGAGTTATTGCCAAAAAAGTGTAAAAATTTCGAACTTTAATTAATTATTTTTTTTTCAGAAATGAAATTTTCAGCGCCACAGCACTGAAAAGCAGCGGGAGCAGCCGACCAGCAGTATTGGTAAGTAAAATTTAAAAATAGTTATAACAATTGACCAATTTAAAGAAATTTTGTATTCGCAGAACAACCAAATGTATGCGAATTGTCAGAGCTTAGGTGGATTTCAATAGAAATCCGTCTATGTCCCGTCCCTTAGGTTAGGTTAGGTTAGCAACTTTTTCGTTTTTTAGTGGGTCTACACCCTCGAGCGATACGTCGTTGGACGCGGGGCGACGAGGGGAGAGCGGGGCGAAAAAATTGCGTCAGAATTTGGAAGAAAAATTTAGAGTTATTGCCAAAAAAGTGTAAAAATTTCGAACTTTAATTAATTATTTTTTTTTCAGAAATGAAATTTTCAGCGCCACAGCACTGAAAAGCAGCGGGAGCAGCCGACCAGCAGTATTGGTAAGTAAAATTTAAAAATAGTTATAACAATTGACCAATTTAAAGAAATTTTGTATTCGCAGAACAACCAAATGTATGCGAATTGTCAGAGCTTAGGTGGATTTCAATAGAAATCCGTCTATGTCCCGTCCCTTAGGTTAGGTTAGGTTAGCAACTTTTTCGTTTTTTAGTGGGTCTACACCCTCGAGCGATACGTCGTTGGACGCGGGGCGACGAGGGGAGAGCGGGGCGAAAAAATTGCGTCAGAATTTGGAAGAAAAATTTAGAGTTATTGCCAAAAAAGTGTAAAAATTTCGAACTTTAATTAATTATTTTTTTTTCAGAAATGAAATTTTCAGCGCCACAGCACTGAAAAGCAGCGGGAGCAGCCGACCAGCAGTATTGGTAAGTAAAATTTAAAAATAGTTATAACAATTGACCAATTTAAAGAAATTTTGTATTCGCAGAACAACCAAATGTATGCGAATTGTCAGAGCTTAGGTGGATTTCAATAGAAATCCGTCTATGTCCCGTCCCTTAGGTTAGGTTAGGTTAGCAACTTTTTCGTTTTTTAGTGGGTCTACACCCTCGAGCGATACGTCGTTGGACGCGGGGCGACGAGGGGAGAGCGGGGCGAAAAAATTGCGTCAGAATTTGGAAGAAAAATTTAGAGTTATTGCCAAAAAAGTGTAAAAATTTCGAACTTTAATTAATTATTTTTTTTTCAGAAATGAAATTTTCAGCGCCACAGCACTGAAAAGCAGCGGGAGCAGCCGACCAGCAGTATTGGTAAGTAAAATTTAAAAATAGTTATAACAATTGACCAATTTAAAGAAATTTTGTATTCGCAGAACAACCAAATGTATGCGAATTGTCAGAGCTTAGGTGGATTTCAATAGAAATCCGTCTATGTCCCGTCCCTTAGGTTAGGTTAGGTTAGCAACTTTTTCGTTTTTTAGTGGGTCTACACCCTCGAGCGATACGTCGTTGGACGCGGGGCGACGAGGGGAGAGCGGGGCGAAAAAATTGCGTCAGAATTTGGAAGAAAAATTTAGAGTTATTGCCAAAAAAGTGTAAAAATTTCGAACTTTAATTAATTATTTTTTTTTCAGAAATGAAATTTTCAGCGCCACAGCACTGAAAAGCAGCGGGAGCAGCCGACCAGCAGTATTGGTAAGTAAAATTTAAAAATAGTTATAACAATTGACCAATTTAAAGAAATTTTGTATTCGCAGAACAACCAAATGTATGCGAATTGTCAGAGCTTAGGTGGATTTCAATAGAAATCCGTCTATGTCCCGTCCCTTAGGTTAGGTTAGGTTAGCAACTTTTTCGTTTTTTAGTGGGTCTACACCCTCGAGCGATACGTCGTTGGACGCGGGGCGACGAGGGGAGAGCGGGGCGAAAAAATTGCGTCAGAATTTGGAAGAAAAATTTAGAGTTATTGCCAAAAAAGTGTAAAAATTTCGAACTTTAATTAATTATTTTTTTTTCAGAAATGAAATTTTCAGCGCCACAGCACTGAAAAGCAGCGGGAGCAGCCGACCAGCAGTATTGGTAAGTAAAATTTAAAAATAGTTATAACAATTGACCAATTTAAAGAAATTTTGTATTCGCAGAACAACCAAATGTATGCGAATTGTCAGAGCTTAGGTGGATTTCAATAGAAATCCGTCTATGTCCCGTCCCTTAGGTTAGGTTAGGTTAGCAACTTTTTCGTTTTTTAGTGGGTCTACACCCTCGAGCGATACGTCGTTGGACGCGGGGCGACGAGGGGAGAGCGGGGCGAAAAAATTGCGTCAGAATTTGGAAGAAAAATTTAGAGTTATTGCCAAAAAAGTGTAAAAATTTCGAACTTTAATTAATTATTTTTTTTTCAGAAATGAAATTTTCAGCGCCACAGCACTGAAAAGCAGCGGGAGCAGCCGACCAGCAGTATTGGTAAGTAAAATTTAAAAATAGTTATAACAATTGACCAATTTAAAGAAATTTTGTATTCGCAGAACAACCAAATGTATGCGAATTGTCAGAGCTTAGGTGGATTTCAATAGAAATCCGTCTATGTCCCGTCCCTTAGGTTAGGTTAGGTTAGCAACTTTTTCGTTTTTTAGTGGGTCTACACCCTCGAGCGATACGTCGTTGGACGCGGGGCGACGAGGGGAGAGCGGGGCGAAAAAATTGCGTCAGAATTTGGAAGAAAAATTTAGAGTTATTGCCAAAAAAGTGTAAAAATTTCGAACTTTAATTAATTATTTTTTTTTCAGAAATGAAATTTTCAGCGCCACAGCACTGAAAAGCAGCGGGAGCAGCCGACCAGCAGTATTGGTAAGTAAAATTTAAAAATAGTTATAACAATTGACCAATTTAAAGAAATTTTGTATTCGCAGAACAACCAAATGTATGCGAATTGTCAGAGCTTAGGTGGATTTCAATAGAAATCCGTCTATGTCCCGTCCCTTAGGTTAGGTTAGGTTAGCAACTTTTTCGTTTTTTAGTGGGTCTACACCCTCGAGCGATACGTCGTTGGACGCGGGGCGACGAGGGGAGAGCGGGGCGAAAAAATTGCGTCAGAATTTGGAAGAAAAATTTAGAGTTATTGCCAAAAAAGTGTAAAAATTTCGAACTTTAATTAATTATTTTTTTTTCAGAAATGAAATTTTCAGCGCCACAGCACTGAAAAGCAGCGGGAGCAGCCGACCAGCAGTATTGGTAAGTAAAATTTAAAAATAGTTATAACAATTGACCAATTTAAAGAAATTTTGTATTCGCAGAACAACCAAATGTATGCGAATTGTCAGAGCTTAGGTGGATTTCAATAGAAATCCGTCTATGTCCCGTCCCTTAGGTTAGGTTAGGTTAGCAACTTTTTCGTTTTTTAGTGGGTCTACACCCTCGAGCGATACGTCGTTGGACGCGGGGCGACGAGGGGAGAGCGGGGCGAAAAAATTGCGTCAGAATTTGGAAGAAAAATTTAGAGTTATTGCCAAAAAAGTGTAAAAATTTCGAACTTTAATTAATTATTTTTTTTTCAGAAATGAAATTTTCAGCGCCACAGCACTGAAAAGCAGCGGGAGCAGCCGACCAGCAGTATTGGTAAGTAAAATTTAAAAATAGTTATAACAATTGACCAATTTAAAGAAATTTTGTATTCGCAGAACAACCAAATGTATGCGAATTGTCAGAGCTTAGGTGGATTTCAATAGAAATCCGTCTATGTCCCGTCCCTTAGGTTAGGTTAGGTTAGCAACTTTTTCGTTTTTTAGTGGGTCTACACCCTCGAGCGATACGTCGTTGGACGCGGGGCGACGAGGGGAGAGCGGGGCGAAAAAATTGCGTCAGAATTTGGAAGAAAAATTTAGAGTTATTGCCAAAAAAGTGTAAAAATTTCGAACTTTAATTAATTATTTTTTTTTCAGAAATGAAATTTTCAGCGCCACAGCACTGAAAAGCAGCGGGAGCAGCCGACCAGCAGTATTGGTAAGTAAAATTTAAAAATAGTTATAACAATTGACCAATTTAAAGAAATTTTGTATTCGCAGAACAACCAAATGTATGCGAATTGTCAGAGCTTAGGTGGATTTCAATAGAAATCCGTCTATGTCCCGTCCCTTAGGTTAGGTTAGGTTAGCAACTTTTTCGTTTTTTAGTGGGTCTACACCCTCGAGCGATACGTCGTTGGACGCGGGGCGACGAGGGGAGAGCGGGGCGAAAAAATTGCGTCAGAATTTGGAAGAAAAATTTAGAGTTATTGCCAAAAAAGTGTAAAAATTTCGAACTTTAATTAATTATTTTTTTTTCAGAAATGAAATTTTCAGCGCCACAGCACTGAAAAGCAGCGGGAGCAGCCGACCAGCAGTATTGGTAAGTAAAATTTAAAAATAGTTATAACAATTGACCAATTTAAAGAAATTTTGTATTCGCAGAACAACCAAATGTATGCGAATTGTCAGAGCTTAGGTGGATTTCAATAGAAATCCGTCTATGTCCCGTCCCTTAGGTTAGGTTAGGTTAGCAACTTTTTCGTTTTTTAGTGGGTCTACACCCTCGAGCGATACGTCGTTGGACGCGGGGCGACGAGGGGAGAGCGGGGCGAAAAAATTGCGTCAGAATTTGGAAGAAAAATTTAGAGTTATTGCCAAAAAAGTGTAAAAATTTCGAACTTTAATTAATTATTTTTTTTTCAGAAATGAAATTTTCAGCGCCACAGCACTGAAAAGCAGCGGGAGCAGCCGACCAGCAGTATTGGTAAGTAAAATTTAAAAATAGTTATAACAATTGACCAATTTAAAGAAATTTTGTATTCGCAGAACAACCAAATGTATGCGAATTGTCAGAGCTTAGGTGGATTTCAATAGAAATCCGTCTATGTCCCGTCCCTTAGGTTAGGTTAGGTTAGCAACTTTTTCGTTTTTTAGTGGGTCTACACCCTCGAGCGATACGTCGTTGGACGCGGGGCGACGAGGGGAGAGCGGGGCGAAAAAATTGCGTCAGAATTTGGAAGAAAAATTTAGAGTTATTGCCAAAAAAGTGTAAAAATTTCGAACTTTAATTAATTATTTTTTTTTCAGAAATGAAATTTTCAGCGCCACAGCACTGAAAAGCAGCGGGAGCAGCCGACCAGCAGTATTGGTAAGTAAAATTTAAAAATAGTTATAACAATTGACCAATTTAAAGAAATTTTGTATTCGCAGAACAACCAAATGTATGCGAATTGTCAGAGCTTAGGTGGATTTCAATAGAAATCCGTCTATGTCCCGTCCCTTAGGTTAGGTTAGGTTAGCAACTTTTTCGTTTTTTAGTGGGTCTACACCCTCGAGCGATACGTCGTTGGACGCGGGGCGACGAGGGGAGAGCGGGGCGAAAAAATTGCGTCAGAATTTGGAAGAAAAATTTAGAGTTATTGCCAAAAAAGTGTAAAAATTTCGAACTTTAATTAATTATTTTTTTTTCAGAAATGAAATTTTCAGCGCCACAGCACTGAAAAGCAGCGGGAGCAGCCGACCAGCAGTATTGGTAAGTAAAATTTAAAAATAGTTATAACAATTGACCAATTTAAAGAAATTTTGTATTCGCAGAACAACCAAATGTATGCGAATTGTCAGAGCTTAGGTGGATTTCAATAGAAATCCGTCTATGTCCCGTCCCTTAGGTTAGGTTAGGTTAGCAACTTTTTCGTTTTTTAGTGGGTCTACACCCTCGAGCGATACGTCGTTGGACGCGGGGCGACGAGGGGAGAGCGGGGCGAAAAAATTGCGTCAGAATTTGGAAGAAAAATTTAGAGTTATTGCCAAAAAAGTGTAAAAATTTCGAACTTTAATTAATTATTTTTTTTTCAGAAATGAAATTTTCAGCGCCACAGCACTGAAAAGCAGCGGGAGCAGCCGACCAGCAGTATTGGTAAGTAAAATTTAAAAATAGTTATAACAATTGACCAATTTAAAGAAATTTTGTATTCGCAGAACAACCAAATGTATGCGAATTGTCAGAGCTTAGGTGGATTTCAATAGAAATCCGTCTATGTCCCGTCCCTTAGGTTAGGTTAGGTTAGCAACTTTTTCGTTTTTTAGTGGGTCTACACCCTCGAGCGATACGTCGTTGGACGCGGGGCGACGAGGGGAGAGCGGGGCGAAAAAATTGCGTCAGAATTTGGAAGAAAAATTTAGAGTTATTGCCAAAAAAGTGTAAAAATTTCGAACTTTAATTAATTATTTTTTTTTCAGAAATGAAATTTTCAGCGCCACAGCACTGAAAAGCAGCGGGAGCAGCCGACCAGCAGTATTGGTAAGTAAAATTTAAAAATAGTTATAACAATTGACCAATTTAAAGAAATTTTGTATTCGCAGAACAACCAAATGTATGCGAATTGTCAGAGCTTAGGTGGATTTCAATAGAAATCCGTCTATGTCCCGTCCCTTAGGTTAGGTTAGGTTAGCAACTTTTTCGTTTTTTAGTGGGTCTACACCCTCGAGCGATACGTCGTTGGACGCGGGGCGACGAGGGGAGAGCGGGGCGAAAAAATTGCGTCAGAATTTGGAAGAAAAATTTAGAGTTATTGCCAAAAAAGTGTAAAAATTTCGAACTTTAATTAATTATTTTTTTTTCAGAAATGAAATTTTCAGCGCCACAGCACTGAAAAGCAGCGGGAGCAGCCGACCAGCAGTATTGGTAAGTAAAATTTAAAAATAGTTATAACAATTGACCAATTTAAAGAAATTTTGTATTCGCAGAACAACCAAATGTATGCGAATTGTCAGAGCTTAGGTGGATTTCAATAGAAATCCGTCTATGTCCCGTCCCTTAGGTTAGGTTAGGTTAGCAACTTTTTCGTTTTTTAGTGGGTCTACACCCTCGAGCGATACGTCGTTGGACGCGGGGCGACGAGGGGAGAGCGGGGCGAAAAAATTGCGTCAGAATTTGGAAGAAAAATTTAGAGTTATTGCCAAAAAAGTGTAAAAATTTCGAACTTTAATTAATTATTTTTTTTTCAGAAATGAAATTTTCAGCGCCACAGCACTGAAAAGCAGCGGGAGCAGCCGACCAGCAGTATTGGTAAGTAAAATTTAAAAATAGTTATAACAATTGACCAATTTAAAGAAATTTTGTATTCGCAGAACAACCAAATGTATGCGAATTGTCAGAGCTTAGGTGGATTTCAATAGAAATCCGTCTATGTCCCGTCCCTTAGGTTAGGTTAGGTTAGCAACTTTTTCGTTTTTTAGTGGGTCTACACCCTCGAGCGATACGTCGTTGGACGCGGGGCGACGAGGGGAGAGCGGGGCGAAAAAATTGCGTCAGAATTTGGAAGAAAAATTTAGAGTTATTGCCAAAAAAGTGTAAAAATTTCGAACTTTAATTAATTATTTTTTTTTCAGAAATGAAATTTTCAGCGCCACAGCACTGAAAAGCAGCGGGAGCAGCCGACCAGCAGTATTGGTAAGTAAAATTTAAAAATAGTTATAACAATTGACCAATTTAAAGAAATTTTGTATTCGCAGAACAACCAAATGTATGCGAATTGTCAGAGCTTAGGTGGATTTCAATAGAAATCCGTCTATGTCCCGTCCCTTAGGTTAGGTTAGGTTAGCAACTTTTTCGTTTTTTAGTGGGTCTACACCCTCGAGCGATACGTCGTTGGACGCGGGGCGACGAGGGGAGAGCGGGGCGAAAAAATTGCGTCAGAATTTGGAAGAAAAATTTAGAGTTATTGCCAAAAAAGTGTAAAAATTTCGAACTTTAATTAATTATTTTTTTTTCAGAAATGAAATTTTCAGCGCCACAGCACTGAAAAGCAGCGGGAGCAGCCGACCAGCAGTATTGGTAAGTAAAATTTAAAAATAGTTATAACAATTGACCAATTTAAAGAAATTTTGTATTCGCAGAACAACCAAATGTATGCGAATTGTCAGAGCTTAGGTGGATTTCAATAGAAATCCGTCTATGTCCCGTCCCTTAGGTTAGGTTAGGTTAGCAACTTTTTCGTTTTTTAGTGGGTCTACACCCTCGAGCGATACGTCGTTGGACGCGGGGCGACGAGGGGAGAGCGGGGCGAAAAAATTGCGTCAGAATTTGGAAGAAAAATTTAGAGTTATTGCCAAAAAAGTGTAAAAATTTCGAACTTTAATTAATTATTTTTTTTTCAGAAATGAAATTTTCAGCGCCACAGCACTGAAAAGCAGCGGGAGCAGCCGACCAGCAGTATTGGTAAGTAAAATTTAAAAATAGTTATAACAATTGACCAATTTAAAGAAATTTTGTATTCGCAGAACAACCAAATGTATGCGAATTGTCAGAGCTTAGGTGGATTTCAATAGAAATCCGTCTATGTCCCGTCCCTTAGGTTAGGTTAGGTTAGCAACTTTTTCGTTTTTTAGTGGGTCTACACCCTCGAGCGATACGTCGTTGGACGCGGGGCGACGAGGGGAGAGCGGGGCGAAAAAATTGCGTCAGAATTTGGAAGAAAAATTTAGAGTTATTGCCAAAAAAGTGTAAAAATTTCGAACTTTAATTAATTATTTTTTTTTCAGAAATGAAATTTTCAGCGCCACAGCACTGAAAAGCAGCGGGAGCAGCCGACCAGCAGTATTGGTAAGTAAAATTTAAAAATAGTTATAACAATTGACCAATTTAAAGAAATTTTGTATTCGCAGAACAACCAAATGTATGCGAATTGTCAGAGCTTAGGTGGATTTCAATAGAAATCCGTCTATGTCCCGTCCCTTAGGTTAGGTTAGGTTAGCAACTTTTTCGTTTTTTAGTGGGTCTACACCCTCGAGCGATACGTCGTTGGACGCGGGGCGACGAGGGGAGAGCGGGGCGAAAAAATTGCGTCAGAATTTGGAAGAAAAATTTAGAGTTATTGCCAAAAAAGTGTAAAAATTTCGAACTTTAATTAATTATTTTTTTTTCAGAAATGAAATTTTCAGCGCCACAGCACTGAAAAGCAGCGGGAGCAGCCGACCAGCAGTATTGGTAAGTAAAATTTAAAAATAGTTATAACAATTGACCAATTTAAAGAAATTTTGTATTCGCAGAACAACCAAATGTATGCGAATTGTCAGAGCTTAGGTGGATTTCAATAGAAATCCGTCTATGTCCCGTCCCTTAGGTTAGGTTAGGTTAGCAACTTTTTCGTTTTTTAGTGGGTCTACACCCTCGAGCGATACGTCGTTGGACGCGGGGCGACGAGGGGAGAGCGGGGCGAAAAAATTGCGTCAGAATTTGGAAGAAAAATTTAGAGTTATTGCCAAAAAAGTGTAAAAATTTCGAACTTTAATTAATTATTTTTTTTTCAGAAATGAAATTTTCAGCGCCACAGCACTGAAAAGCAGCGGGAGCAGCCGACCAGCAGTATTGGTAAGTAAAATTTAAAAATAGTTATAACAATTGACCAATTTAAAGAAATTTTGTATTCGCAGAACAACCAAATGTATGCGAATTGTCAGAGCTTAGGTGGATTTCAATAGAAATCCGTCTATGTCCCGTCCCTTAGGTTAGGTTAGGTTAGCAACTTTTTCGTTTTTTAGTGGGTCTACACCCTCGAGCGATACGTCGTTGGACGCGGGGCGACGAGGGGAGAGCGGGGCGAAAAAATTGCGTCAGAATTTGGAAGAAAAATTTAGAGTTATTGCCAAAAAAGTGTAAAAATTTCGAACTTTAATTAATTATTTTTTTTTCAGAAATGAAATTTTCAGCGCCACAGCACTGAAAAGCAGCGGGAGCAGCCGACCAGCAGTATTGGTAAGTAAAATTTAAAAATAGTTATAACAATTGACCAATTTAAAGAAATTTTGTATTCGCAGAACAACCAAATGTATGCGAATTGTCAGAGCTTAGGTGGATTTCAATAGAAATCCGTCTATGTCCCGTCCCTTAGGTTAGGTTAGGTTAGCAACTTTTTCGTTTTTTAGTGGGTCTACACCCTCGAGCGATACGTCGTTGGACGCGGGGCGACGAGGGGAGAGCGGGGCGAAAAAATTGCGTCAGAATTTGGAAGAAAAATTTAGAGTTATTGCCAAAAAAGTGTAAAAATTTCGAACTTTAATTAATTATTTTTTTTTCAGAAATGAAATTTTCAGCGCCACAGCACTGAAAAGCAGCGGGAGCAGCCGACCAGCAGTATTGGTAAGTAAAATTTAAAAATAGTTATAACAATTGACCAATTTAAAGAAATTTTGTATTCGCAGAACAACCAAATGTATGCGAATTGTCAGAGCTTAGGTGGATTTCAATAGAAATCCGTCTATGTCCCGTCCCTTAGGTTAGGTTAGGTTAGCAACTTTTTCGTTTTTTAGTGGGTCTACACCCTCGAGCGATACGTCGTTGGACGCGGGGCGACGAGGGGAGAGCGGGGCGAAAAAATTGCGTCAGAATTTGGAAGAAAAATTTAGAGTTATTGCCAAAAAAGTGTAAAAATTTCGAACTTTAATTAATTATTTTTTTTTCAGAAATGAAATTTTCAGCGCCACAGCACTGAAAAGCAGCGGGAGCAGCCGACCAGCAGTATTGGTAAGTAAAATTTAAAAATAGTTATAACAATTGACCAATTTAAAGAAATTTTGTATTCGCAGAACAACCAAATGTATGCGAATTGTCAGAGCTTAGGTGGATTTCAATAGAAATCCGTCTATGTCCCGTCCCTTAGGTTAGGTTAGGTTAGCAACTTTTTCGTTTTTTAGTGGGTCTACACCCTCGAGCGATACGTCGTTGGACGCGGGGCGACGAGGGGAGAGCGGGGCGAAAAAATTGCGTCAGAATTTGGAAGAAAAATTTAGAGTTATTGCCAAAAAAGTGTAAAAATTTCGAACTTTAATTAATTATTTTTTTTTCAGAAATGAAATTTTCAGCGCCACAGCACTGAAAAGCAGCGGGAGCAGCCGACCAGCAGTATTGGTAAGTAAAATTTAAAAATAGTTATAACAATTGACCAATTTAAAGAAATTTTGTATTCGCAGAACAACCAAATGTATGCGAATTGTCAGAGCTTAGGTGGATTTCAATAGAAATCCGTCTATGTCCCGTCCCTTAGGTTAGGTTAGGTTAGCAACTTTTTCGTTTTTTAGTGGGTCTACACCCTCGAGCGATACGTCGTTGGACGCGGGGCGACGAGGGGAGAGCGGGGCGAAAAAATTGCGTCAGAATTTGGAAGAAAAATTTAGAGTTATTGCCAAAAAAGTGTAAAAATTTCGAACTTTAATTAATTATTTTTTTTTCAGAAATGAAATTTTCAGCGCCACAGCACTGAAAAGCAGCGGGAGCAGCCGACCAGCAGTATTGGTAAGTAAAATTTAAAAATAGTTATAACAATTGACCAATTTAAAGAAATTTTGTATTCGCAGAACAACCAAATGTATGCGAATTGTCAGAGCTTAGGTGGATTTCAATAGAAATCCGTCTATGTCCCGTCCCTTAGGTTAGGTTAGGTTAGCAACTTTTTCGTTTTTTAGTGGGTCTACACCCTCGAGCGATACGTCGTTGGACGCGGGGCGACGAGGGGAGAGCGGGGCGAAAAAATTGCGTCAGAATTTGGAAGAAAAATTTAGAGTTATTGCCAAAAAAGTGTAAAAATTTCGAACTTTAATTAATTATTTTTTTTTCAGAAATGAAATTTTCAGCGCCACAGCACTGAAAAGCAGCGGGAGCAGCCGACCAGCAGTATTGGTAAGTAAAATTTAAAAATAGTTATAACAATTGACCAATTTAAAGAAATTTTGTATTCGCAGAACAACCAAATGTATGCGAATTGTCAGAGCTTAGGTGGATTTCAATAGAAATCCGTCTATGTCCCGTCCCTTAGGTTAGGTTAGGTTAGCAACTTTTTCGTTTTTTAGTGGGTCTACACCCTCGAGCGATACGTCGTTGGACGCGGGGCGACGAGGGGAGAGCGGGGCGAAAAAATTGCGTCAGAATTTGGAAGAAAAATTTAGAGTTATTGCCAAAAAAGTGTAAAAATTTCGAACTTTAATTAATTATTTTTTTTTCAGAAATGAAATTTTCAGCGCCACAGCACTGAAAAGCAGCGGGAGCAGCCGACCAGCAGTATTGGTAAGTAAAATTTAAAAATAGTTATAACAATTGACCAATTTAAAGAAATTTTGTATTCGCAGAACAACCAAATGTATGCGAATTGTCAGAGCTTAGGTGGATTTCAATAGAAATCCGTCTATGTCCCGTCCCTTAGGTTAGGTTAGGTTAGCAACTTTTTCGTTTTTTAGTGGGTCTACACCCTCGAGCGATACGTCGTTGGACGCGGGGCGACGAGGGGAGAGCGGGGCGAAAAAATTGCGTCAGAATTTGGAAGAAAAATTTAGAGTTATTGCCAAAAAAGTGTAAAAATTTCGAACTTTAATTAATTATTTTTTTTTCAGAAATGAAATTTTCAGCGCCACAGCACTGAAAAGCAGCGGGAGCAGCCGACCAGCAGTATTGGTAAGTAAAATTTAAAAATAGTTATAACAATTGACCAATTTAAAGAAATTTTGTATTCGCAGAACAACCAAATGTATGCGAATTGTCAGAGCTTAGGTGGATTTCAATAGAAATCCGTCTATGTCCCGTCCCTTAGGTTAGGTTAGGTTAGCAACTTTTTCGTTTTTTAGTGGGTCTACACCCTCGAGCGATACGTCGTTGGACGCGGGGCGACGAGGGGAGAGCGGGGCGAAAAAATTGCGTCAGAATTTGGAAGAAAAATTTAGAGTTATTGCCAAAAAAGTGTAAAAATTTCGAACTTTAATTAATTATTTTTTTTTCAGAAATGAAATTTTCAGCGCCACAAGCACTGAAAAGCAGCGGGAGCAGCCGACCAGCAGTATTGGTAAGTAAAATTTAAAAATAGTTATAACAATTGACCAATTTAAAGAAATTTTGTATTCGCAGAACAACCAAATGTATGCGAATTGTCAGAGCTTAGGTGGATTTCAATAGAAATCCGTCTATGTCCCGTCCCTTAGGTTAGGTTAGGTTAGCAACTTTTTCGTTTTTTAGTGGGTCTACACCCTCGAGCGATACGTCGTTGGACGCGGGGCGACGAGGGGGAGAGCGGGGCGAAAAAATTGCGTCAGAATTTGGAAGAAAAAATTTAGAGTTATTGCCAAAAAAGTGTAAAAATTTCGAACTTTAATTAATTATTTTTTTTTCAGAAATGAAATTTTCAGCGCCACAGCACTGAAAAGCAGCGGGAGCAGCCGACCAGCAGTATTGGTAAGTAAAATTAAAAAATAGTTATAACAATTGACCAATTTAAAGAAATTTTGTATTCGCAGAACAACCAAATGTATGCGAATTGTCAGAGCTTAGGTGGATTTCAATAGAAATCCGTCTATGTCCCGTCCCTTAGGTTAGGTTAGGTTAGCAACTTTTTCGTTTTTTAGTGGGTCTTACACCCTCGAGCGATACGTCGTTGGACGCGGGGCGACGAGGGGAGAGCGGGGCGAAAAAATTGCGTCAGAATTTGGAAGAAAAATTTAGAGTTATTGCCAAAAAAGTGTAAAATTTCGAACTTTAATTAATTATTTTTTTTTCAGAAAA
>CAJHVG010000015.1:0-17565 GCA_905147325.1 Notodonta dromedarius
GTATCGCTCGAGGGTGTAGACCCACTAAAAAACGAAAAAGTTGCTAACCTAACCTAACCTAAGGGACGGGACATAGACGGATTTCTATTGAAATCCACCTAAGCTCTGACAATTCGCATACATTTGGTTGTTCTGCGAATACAAAATTTCTTTAAATTGGTCAATTGTTATAACTATTTTTAAATTTTACTTACCAATACTGCTGGTCGGCTGCTCCCGCTGCTTTTCAGTGCTGTGGCGCTGAAAATTTCATTTCTGAAAAAAAAATAATTAATTAAAGTTCGAAATTTTTACACTTTTTTGGCAATAACTCTAAATTTTTCTTCCAAATTCTGACGCAATTTTTTCGCCCCGCTCTCCCCTCGTCGCCCCGCGTCCAACGACGTATCGCTCGAGGGTGTAGACCCACTAAAAAACGAAAAAGTTGCTAACCTAACCTAACCTAAGGGACGGGACATAGACGGATTTCTATTGAAATCCACCTAAGCTCTGACAATTCGCATACATTTGGTTGTTCTGCGAATACAAAATTTCTTTAAATTGGTCAATTGTTATAACTATTTTTAAATTTTACTTACCAATACTGCTGGTCGGCTGCTCCCGCTGCTTTTCAGTGCTGTGGCGCTGAAAATTTCATTTCTGAAAAAAAAATAATTAATTAAAGTTCGAAATTTTTACACTTTTTTGGCAATAACTCTAAATTTTTCTTCCAAATTCTGACGCAATTTTTTCGCCCCGCTCTCCCCTCGTCGCCCCGCGTCCAACGACGTATCGCTCGAGGGTGTAGACCCACTAAAAAACGAAAAAGTTGCTAACCTAACCTAACCTAAGGGACGGGACATAGACGGATTTCTATTGAAATCCACCTAAGCTCTGACAATTCGCATACATTTGGTTGTTCTGCGAATACAAAATTTCTTTAAATTGGTCAATTGTTATAACTATTTTTAAATTTTACTTACCAATACTGCTGGTCGGCTGCTCCCGCTGCTTTTCAGTGCTGTGGCGCTGAAAATTTCATTTCTGAAAAAAAAATAATTAATTAAAGTTCGAAATTTTTACACTTTTTTGGCAATAACTCTAAATTTTTCTTCCAAATTCTGACGCAATTTTTTCGCCCCGCTCTCCCCTCGTCGCCCCGCGTCCAACGACGTATCGCTCGAGGGTGTAGACCCACTAAAAAACGAAAAAGTTGCTAACCTAACCTAACCTAAGGGACGGGACATAGACGGATTTCTATTGAAATCCACCTAAGCTCTGACAATTCGCATACATTTGGTTGTTCTGCGAATACAAAATTTCTTTAAATTGGTCAATTGTTATAACTATTTTTAAATTTTACTTACCAATACTGCTGGTCGGCTGCTCCCGCTGCTTTTCAGTGCTGTGGCGCTGAAAATTTCATTTCTGAAAAAAAAATAATTAATTAAAGTTCGAAATTTTTACACTTTTTTGGCAATAACTCTAAATTTTTCTTCCAAATTCTGACGCAATTTTTTCGCCCCGCTCTCCCCTCGTCGCCCCGCGTCCAACGACGTATCGCTCGAGGGTGTAGACCCACTAAAAAACGAAAAAGTTGCTAACCTAACCTAACCTAAGGGACGGGACATAGACGGATTTCTATTGAAATCCACCTAAGCTCTGACAATTCGCATACATTTGGTTGTTCTGCGAATACAAAATTTCTTTAAATTGGTCAATTGTTATAACTATTTTTAAATTTTACTTACCAATACTGCTGGTCGGCTGCTCCCGCTGCTTTTCAGTGCTGTGGCGCTGAAAATTTCATTTCTGAAAAAAAAATAATTAATTAAAGTTCGAAATTTTTACACTTTTTTGGCAATAACTCTAAATTTTTCTTCCAAATTCTGACGCAATTTTTTCGCCCCGCTCTCCCCTCGTCGCCCCGCGTCCAACGACGTATCGCTCGAGGGTGTAGACCCACTAAAAAACGAAAAAGTTGCTAACCTAACCTAACCTAAGGGACGGGACATAGACGGATTTCTATTGAAATCCACCTAAGCTCTGACAATTCGCATACATTTGGTTGTTCTGCGAATACAAAATTTCTTTAAATTGGTCAATTGTTATAACTATTTTTAAATTTTACTTACCAATACTGCTGGTCGGCTGCTCCCGCTGCTTTTCAGTGCTGTGGCGCTGAAAATTTCATTTCTGAAAAAAAAATAATTAATTAAAGTTCGAAATTTTTACACTTTTTTGGCAATAACTCTAAATTTTTCTTCCAAATTCTGACGCAATTTTTTCGCCCCGCTCTCCCCTCGTCGCCCCGCGTCCAACGACGTATCGCTCGAGGGTGTAGACCCACTAAAAAACGAAAAAGTTGCTAACCTAACCTAACCTAAGGGACGGGACATAGACGGATTTCTATTGAAATCCACCTAAGCTCTGACAATTCGCATACATTTGGTTGTTCTGCGAATACAAAATTTCTTTAAATTGGTCAATTGTTATAACTATTTTTAAATTTTACTTACCAATACTGCTGGTCGGCTGCTCCCGCTGCTTTTCAGTGCTGTGGCGCTGAAAATTTCATTTCTGAAAAAAAAATAATTAATTAAAGTTCGAAATTTTTACACTTTTTTGGCAATAACTCTAAATTTTTCTTCCAAATTCTGACGCAATTTTTTCGCCCCGCTCTCCCCTCGTCGCCCCGCGTCCAACGACGTATCGCTCGAGGGTGTAGACCCACTAAAAAACGAAAAAGTTGCTAACCTAACCTAACCTAAGGGACGGGACATAGACGGATTTCTATTGAAATCCACCTAAGCTCTGACAATTCGCATACATTTGGTTGTTCTGCGAATACAAAATTTCTTTAAATTGGTCAATTGTTATAACTATTTTTAAATTTTACTTACCAATACTGCTGGTCGGCTGCTCCCGCTGCTTTTCAGTGCTGTGGCGCTGAAAATTTCATTTCTGAAAAAAAAATAATTAATTAAAGTTCGAAATTTTTACACTTTTTTGGCAATAACTCTAAATTTTTCTTCCAAATTCTGACGCAATTTTTTCGCCCCGCTCTCCCCTCGTCGCCCCGCGTCCAACGACGTATCGCTCGAGGGTGTAGACCCACTAAAAAACGAAAAAGTTGCTAACCTAACCTAACCTAAGGGACGGGACATAGACGGATTTCTATTGAAATCCACCTAAGCTCTGACAATTCGCATACATTTGGTTGTTCTGCGAATACAAAATTTCTTTAAATTGGTCAATTGTTATAACTATTTTTAAATTTTACTTACCAATACTGCTGGTCGGCTGCTCCCGCTGCTTTTCAGTGCTGTGGCGCTGAAAATTTCATTTCTGAAAAAAAAATAATTAATTAAAGTTCGAAATTTTTACACTTTTTTGGCAATAACTCTAAATTTTTCTTCCAAATTCTGACGCAATTTTTTCGCCCCGCTCTCCCCTCGTCGCCCCGCGTCCAACGACGTATCGCTCGAGGGTGTAGACCCACTAAAAAACGAAAAAGTTGCTAACCTAACCTAACCTAAGGGACGGGACATAGACGGATTTCTATTGAAATCCACCTAAGCTCTGACAATTCGCATACATTTGGTTGTTCTGCGAATACAAAATTTCTTTAAATTGGTCAATTGTTATAACTATTTTTAAATTTTACTTACCAATACTGCTGGTCGGCTGCTCCCGCTGCTTTTCAGTGCTGTGGCGCTGAAAATTTCATTTCTGAAAAAAAAATAATTAATTAAAGTTCGAAATTTTTACACTTTTTTGGCAATAACTCTAAATTTTTCTTCCAAATTCTGACGCAATTTTTTCGCCCCGCTCTCCCCTCGTCGCCCCGCGTCCAACGACGTATCGCTCGAGGGTGTAGACCCACTAAAAAACGAAAAAGTTGCTAACCTAACCTAACCTAAGGGACGGGACATAGACGGATTTCTATTGAAATCCACCTAAGCTCTGACAATTCGCATACATTTGGTTGTTCTGCGAATACAAAATTTCTTTAAATTGGTCAATTGTTATAACTATTTTTAAATTTTACTTACCAATACTGCTGGTCGGCTGCTCCCGCTGCTTTTCAGTGCTGTGGCGCTGAAAATTTCATTTCTGAAAAAAAAATAATTAATTAAAGTTCGAAATTTTTACACTTTTTTGGCAATAACTCTAAATTTTTCTTCCAAATTCTGACGCAATTTTTTCGCCCCGCTCTCCCCTCGTCGCCCCGCGTCCAACGACGTATCGCTCGAGGGTGTAGACCCACTAAAAAACGAAAAAGTTGCTAACCTAACCTAACCTAAGGGACGGGACATAGACGGATTTCTATTGAAATCCACCTAAGCTCTGACAATTCGCATACATTTGGTTGTTCTGCGAATACAAAATTTCTTTAAATTGGTCAATTGTTATAACTATTTTTAAATTTTACTTACCAATACTGCTGGTCGGCTGCTCCCGCTGCTTTTCAGTGCTGTGGCGCTGAAAATTTCATTTCTGAAAAAAAAATAATTAATTAAAGTTCGAAATTTTTACACTTTTTTGGCAATAACTCTAAATTTTTCTTCCAAATTCTGACGCAATTTTTTCGCCCCGCTCTCCCCTCGTCGCCCCGCGTCCAACGACGTATCGCTCGAGGGTGTAGACCCACTAAAAAACGAAAAAGTTGCTAACCTAACCTAACCTAAGGGACGGGACATAGACGGATTTCTATTGAAATCCACCTAAGCTCTGACAATTCGCATACATTTGGTTGTTCTGCGAATACAAAATTTCTTTAAATTGGTCAATTGTTATAACTATTTTTAAATTTTACTTACCAATACTGCTGGTCGGCTGCTCCCGCTGCTTTTCAGTGCTGTGGCGCTGAAAATTTCATTTCTGAAAAAAAAATAATTAATTAAAGTTCGAAATTTTTACACTTTTTTGGCAATAACTCTAAATTTTTCTTCCAAATTCTGACGCAATTTTTTCGCCCCGCTCTCCCCTCGTCGCCCCGCGTCCAACGACGTATCGCTCGAGGGTGTAGACCCACTAAAAAACGAAAAAGTTGCTAACCTAACCTAACCTAAGGGACGGGACATAGACGGATTTCTATTGAAATCCACCTAAGCTCTGACAATTCGCATACATTTGGTTGTTCTGCGAATACAAAATTTCTTTAAATTGGTCAATTGTTATAACTATTTTTAAATTTTACTTACCAATACTGCTGGTCGGCTGCTCCCGCTGCTTTTCAGTGCTGTGGCGCTGAAAATTTCATTTCTGAAAAAAAAATAATTAATTAAAGTTCGAAATTTTTACACTTTTTTGGCAATAACTCTAAATTTTTCTTCCAAATTCTGACGCAATTTTTTCGCCCCGCTCTCCCCTCGTCGCCCCGCGTCCAACGACGTATCGCTCGAGGGTGTAGACCCACTAAAAAACGAAAAAGTTGCTAACCTAACCTAACCTAAGGGACGGGACATAGACGGATTTCTATTGAAATCCACCTAAGCTCTGACAATTCGCATACATTTGGTTGTTCTGCGAATACAAAATTTCTTTAAATTGGTCAATTGTTATAACTATTTTTAAATTTTACTTACCAATACTGCTGGTCGGCTGCTCCCGCTGCTTTTCAGTGCTGTGGCGCTGAAAATTTCATTTCTGAAAAAAAAATAATTAATTAAAGTTCGAAATTTTTACACTTTTTTGGCAATAACTCTAAATTTTTCTTCCAAATTCTGACGCAATTTTTTCGCCCCGCTCTCCCCTCGTCGCCCCGCGTCCAACGACGTATCGCTCGAGGGTGTAGACCCACTAAAAAACGAAAAAGTTGCTAACCTAACCTAACCTAAGGGACGGGACATAGACGGATTTCTATTGAAATCCACCTAAGCTCTGACAATTCGCATACATTTGGTTGTTCTGCGAATACAAAATTTCTTTAAATTGGTCAATTGTTATAACTATTTTTAAATTTTACTTACCAATACTGCTGGTCGGCTGCTCCCGCTGCTTTTCAGTGCTGTGGCGCTGAAAATTTCATTTCTGAAAAAAAAATAATTAATTAAAGTTCGAAATTTTTACACTTTTTTGGCAATAACTCTAAATTTTTCTTCCAAATTCTGACGCAATTTTTTCGCCCCGCTCTCCCCTCGTCGCCCCGCGTCCAACGACGTATCGCTCGAGGGTGTAGACCCACTAAAAAACGAAAAAGTTGCTAACCTAACCTAACCTAAGGGACGGGACATAGACGGATTTCTATTGAAATCCACCTAAGCTCTGACAATTCGCATACATTTGGTTGTTCTGCGAATACAAAATTTCTTTAAATTGGTCAATTGTTATAACTATTTTTAAATTTTACTTACCAATACTGCTGGTCGGCTGCTCCCGCTGCTTTTCAGTGCTGTGGCGCTGAAAATTTCATTTCTGAAAAAAAAATAATTAATTAAAGTTCGAAATTTTTACACTTTTTTGGCAATAACTCTAAATTTTTCTTCCAAATTCTGACGCAATTTTTTCGCCCCGCTCTCCCCTCGTCGCCCCGCGTCCAACGACGTATCGCTCGAGGGTGTAGACCCACTAAAAAACGAAAAAGTTGCTAACCTAACCTAACCTAAGGGACGGGACATAGACGGATTTCTATTGAAATCCACCTAAGCTCTGACAATTCGCATACATTTGGTTGTTCTGCGAATACAAAATTTCTTTAAATTGGTCAATTGTTATAACTATTTTTAAATTTTACTTACCAATACTGCTGGTCGGCTGCTCCCGCTGCTTTTCAGTGCTGTGGCGCTGAAAATTTCATTTCTGAAAAAAAAATAATTAATTAAAGTTCGAAATTTTTACACTTTTTTGGCAATAACTCTAAATTTTTCTTCCAAATTCTGACGCAATTTTTTCGCCCCGCTCTCCCCTCGTCGCCCCGCGTCCAACGACGTATCGCTCGAGGGTGTAGACCCACTAAAAAACGAAAAAGTTGCTAACCTAACCTAACCTAAGGGACGGGACATAGACGGATTTCTATTGAAATCCACCTAAGCTCTGACAATTCGCATACATTTGGTTGTTCTGCGAATACAAAATTTCTTTAAATTGGTCAATTGTTATAACTATTTTTAAATTTTACTTACCAATACTGCTGGTCGGCTGCTCCCGCTGCTTTTCAGTGCTGTGGCGCTGAAAATTTCATTTCTGAAAAAAAAATAATTAATTAAAGTTCGAAATTTTTACACTTTTTTGGCAATAACTCTAAATTTTTCTTCCAAATTCTGACGCAATTTTTTCGCCCCGCTCTCCCCTCGTCGCCCCGCGTCCAACGACGTATCGCTCGAGGGTGTAGACCCACTAAAAAACGAAAAAGTTGCTAACCTAACCTAACCTAAGGGACGGGACATAGACGGATTTCTATTGAAATCCACCTAAGCTCTGACAATTCGCATACATTTGGTTGTTCTGCGAATACAAAATTTCTTTAAATTGGTCAATTGTTATAACTATTTTTAAATTTTACTTACCAATACTGCTGGTCGGCTGCTCCCGCTGCTTTTCAGTGCTGTGGCGCTGAAAATTTCATTTCTGAAAAAAAAATAATTAATTAAAGTTCGAAATTTTTACACTTTTTTGGCAATAACTCTAAATTTTTCTTCCAAATTCTGACGCAATTTTTTCGCCCCGCTCTCCCCTCGTCGCCCCGCGTCCAACGACGTATCGCTCGAGGGTGTAGACCCACTAAAAAACGAAAAAGTTGCTAACCTAACCTAACCTAAGGGACGGGACATAGACGGATTTCTATTGAAATCCACCTAAGCTCTGACAATTCGCATACATTTGGTTGTTCTGCGAATACAAAATTTCTTTAAATTGGTCAATTGTTATAACTATTTTTAAATTTTACTTACCAATACTGCTGGTCGGCTGCTCCCGCTGCTTTTCAGTGCTGTGGCGCTGAAAATTTCATTTCTGAAAAAAAAATAATTAATTAAAGTTCGAAATTTTTACACTTTTTTGGCAATAACTCTAAATTTTTCTTCCAAATTCTGACGCAATTTTTTCGCCCCGCTCTCCCCTCGTCGCCCCGCGTCCAACGACGTATCGCTCGAGGGTGTAGACCCACTAAAAAACGAAAAAGTTGCTAACCTAACCTAACCTAAGGGACGGGACATAGACGGATTTCTATTGAAATCCACCTAAGCTCTGACAATTCGCATACATTTGGTTGTTCTGCGAATACAAAATTTCTTTAAATTGGTCAATTGTTATAACTATTTTTAAATTTTACTTACCAATACTGCTGGTCGGCTGCTCCCGCTGCTTTTCAGTGCTGTGGCGCTGAAAATTTCATTTCTGAAAAAAAAATAATTAATTAAAGTTCGAAATTTTTACACTTTTTTGGCAATAACTCTAAATTTTTCTTCCAAATTCTGACGCAATTTTTTCGCCCCGCTCTCCCCTCGTCGCCCCGCGTCCAACGACGTATCGCTCGAGGGTGTAGACCCACTAAAAAACGAAAAAGTTGCTAACCTAACCTAACCTAAGGGACGGGACATAGACGGATTTCTATTGAAATCCACCTAAGCTCTGACAATTCGCATACATTTGGTTGTTCTGCGAATACAAAATTTCTTTAAATTGGTCAATTGTTATAACTATTTTTAAATTTTACTTACCAATACTGCTGGTCGGCTGCTCCCGCTGCTTTTCAGTGCTGTGGCGCTGAAAATTTCATTTCTGAAAAAAAAATAATTAATTAAAGTTCGAAATTTTTACACTTTTTTGGCAATAACTCTAAATTTTTCTTCCAAATTCTGACGCAATTTTTTCGCCCCGCTCTCCCCTCGTCGCCCCGCGTCCAACGACGTATCGCTCGAGGGTGTAGACCCACTAAAAAACGAAAAAGTTGCTAACCTAACCTAACCTAAGGGACGGGACATAGACGGATTTCTATTGAAATCCACCTAAGCTCTGACAATTCGCATACATTTGGTTGTTCTGCGAATACAAAATTTCTTTAAATTGGTCAATTGTTATAACTATTTTTAAATTTTACTTACCAATACTGCTGGTCGGCTGCTCCCGCTGCTTTTCAGTGCTGTGGCGCTGAAAATTTCATTTCTGAAAAAAAAATAATTAATTAAAGTTCGAAATTTTTACACTTTTTTGGCAATAACTCTAAATTTTTCTTCCAAATTCTGACGCAATTTTTTCGCCCCGCTCTCCCCTCGTCGCCCCGCGTCCAACGACGTATCGCTCGAGGGTGTAGACCCACTAAAAAACGAAAAAGTTGCTAACCTAACCTAACCTAAGGGACGGGACATAGACGGATTTCTATTGAAATCCACCTAAGCTCTGACAATTCGCATACATTTGGTTGTTCTGCGAATACAAAATTTCTTTAAATTGGTCAATTGTTATAACTATTTTTAAATTTTACTTACCAATACTGCTGGTCGGCTGCTCCCGCTGCTTTTCAGTGCTGTGGCGCTGAAAATTTCATTTCTGAAAAAAAAATAATTAATTAAAGTTCGAAATTTTTACACTTTTTTGGCAATAACTCTAAATTTTTCTTCCAAATTCTGACGCAATTTTTTCGCCCCGCTCTCCCCTCGTCGCCCCGCGTCCAACGACGTATCGCTCGAGGGTGTAGACCCACTAAAAAACGAAAAAGTTGCTAACCTAACCTAACCTAAGGGACGGGACATAGACGGATTTCTATTGAAATCCACCTAAGCTCTGACAATTCGCATACATTTGGTTGTTCTGCGAATACAAAATTTCTTTAAATTGGTCAATTGTTATAACTATTTTTAAATTTTACTTACCAATACTGCTGGTCGGCTGCTCCCGCTGCTTTTCAGTGCTGTGGCGCTGAAAATTTCATTTCTGAAAAAAAAATAATTAATTAAAGTTCGAAATTTTTACACTTTTTTGGCAATAACTCTAAATTTTTCTTCCAAATTCTGACGCAATTTTTTCGCCCCGCTCTCCCCTCGTCGCCCCGCGTCCAACGACGTATCGCTCGAGGGTGTAGACCCACTAAAAAACGAAAAAGTTGCTAACCTAACCTAACCTAAGGGACGGGACATAGACGGATTTCTATTGAAATCCACCTAAGCTCTGACAATTCGCATACATTTGGTTGTTCTGCGAATACAAAATTTCTTTAAATTGGTCAATTGTTATAACTATTTTTAAATTTTACTTACCAATACTGCTGGTCGGCTGCTCCCGCTGCTTTTCAGTGCTGTGGCGCTGAAAATTTCATTTCTGAAAAAAAAATAATTAATTAAAGTTCGAAATTTTTACACTTTTTTGGCAATAACTCTAAATTTTTCTTCCAAATTCTGACGCAATTTTTTCGCCCCGCTCTCCCCTCGTCGCCCCGCGTCCAACGACGTATCGCTCGAGGGTGTAGACCCACTAAAAAACGAAAAAGTTGCTAACCTAACCTAACCTAAGGGACGGGACATAGACGGATTTCTATTGAAATCCACCTAAGCTCTGACAATTCGCATACATTTGGTTGTTCTGCGAATACAAAATTTCTTTAAATTGGTCAATTGTTATAACTATTTTTAAATTTTACTTACCAATACTGCTGGTCGGCTGCTCCCGCTGCTTTTCAGTGCTGTGGCGCTGAAAATTTCATTTCTGAAAAAAAAATAATTAATTAAAGTTCGAAATTTTTACACTTTTTTGGCAATAACTCTAAATTTTTCTTCCAAATTCTGACGCAATTTTTTCGCCCCGCTCTCCCCTCGTCGCCCCGCGTCCAACGACGTATCGCTCGAGGGTGTAGACCCACTAAAAAACGAAAAAGTTGCTAACCTAACCTAACCTAAGGGACGGGACATAGACGGATTTCTATTGAAATCCACCTAAGCTCTGACAATTCGCATACATTTGGTTGTTCTGCGAATACAAAATTTCTTTAAATTGGTCAATTGTTATAACTATTTTTAAATTTTACTTACCAATACTGCTGGTCGGCTGCTCCCGCTGCTTTTCAGTGCTGTGGCGCTGAAAATTTCATTTCTGAAAAAAAAATAATTAATTAAAGTTCGAAATTTTTACACTTTTTTGGCAATAACTCTAAATTTTTCTTCCAAATTCTGACGCAATTTTTTCGCCCCGCTCTCCCCTCGTCGCCCCGCGTCCAACGACGTATCGCTCGAGGGTGTAGACCCACTAAAAAACGAAAAAGTTGCTAACCTAACCTAACCTAAGGGACGGGACATAGATGGATTTCTATTGAAATCCACCTAAGCTCTGACAATTCGCATACATTTGGTTGTTCTGCGAATACAAAATTTCTTTAAATTGGTCAATTGTTATAACTATTTTTAAATTTTACTTACCAATACTGCTGGTCGGCTGCTCCCGCTGCTTTTCAGTGCTGTGGCGCTGAAAATTTCATTTCTGAAAAAAAAATAATTAATTAAAGTTCGAAATTTTTACACTTTTTTGGCAATAACTCTAAATTTTTCTTCCAAATTCTGACGCAATTTTTTCGCCCCGCTCTCCCCTCGTCGCCCCGCGTCCAACGACGTATCGCTCGAGGGTGTAGACCCACTAAAAAACGAAAAAGTTGCTAACCTAACCTAACCTAAGGGACGGGACATAGACGGATTTCTATTGAAATCCACCTAAGCTCTGACAATTCGCATACATTTGGTTGTTCTGCGAATACAAAATTTCTTTAAATTGGTCAATTGTTATAACTATTTTTAAATTTTACTTACCAATACTGCTGGTCGGCTGCTCCCGCTGCTTTTCAGTGCTGTGGCGCTGAAAATTTCATTTCTGAAAAAAAAATAATTAATTAAAGTTCGAAATTTTTACACTTTTTTGGCAATAACTCTAAATTTTTCTTCCAAATTCTGACGCAATTTTTTCGCCCCGCTCTCCCCTCGTCGCCCCGCGTCCAACGACGTATCGCTCGAGGGTGTAGACCCACTAAAAAACGAAAAAGTTGCTAACCTAACCTAACCTAAGGGACGGGACATAGACGGATTTCTATTGAAATCCACCTAAGCTCTGACAATTCGCATACATTTGGTTGTTCTGCGAATACAAAATTTCTTTAAATTGGTCAATTGTTATAACTATTTTTAAATTTTACTTACCAATACTGCTGGTCGGCTGCTCCCGCTGCTTTTCAGTGCTGTGGCGCTGAAAATTTCATTTCTGAAAAAAAAATAATTAATTAAAGTTCGAAATTTTTACACTTTTTTGGCAATAACTCTAAATTTTTCTTCCAAATTCTGACGCAATTTTTTCGCCCCGCTCTCCCCTCGTCGCCCCGCGTCCAACGACGTATCGCTCGAGGGTGTAGACCCACTAAAAAACGAAAAAGTTGCTAACCTAACCTAACCTAAGGGACGGGACATAGACGGATTTCTATTGAAATCCACCTAAGCTCTGACAATTCGCATACATTTGGTTGTTCTGCGAATACAAAATTTCTTTAAATTGGTCAATTGTTATAACTATTTTTAAATTTTACTTACCAATACTGCTGGTCGGCTGCTCCCGCTGCTTTTCAGTGCTGTGGCGCTGAAAATTTCATTTCTGAAAAAAAAATAATTAATTAAAGTTCGAAATTTTTACACTTTTTTGGCAATAACTCTAAATTTTTCTTCCAAATTCTGACGCAATTTTTTCGCCCCGCTCTCCCCTCGTCGCCCCGCGTCCAACGACGTATCGCTCGAGGGTGTAGACCCACTAAAAAACGAAAAAGTTGCTAACCTAACCTAACCTAAGGGACGGGACATAGACGGATTTCTATTGAAATCCACCTAAGCTCTGACAATTCGCATACATTTGGTTGTTCTGCGAATACAAAATTTCTTTAAATTGGTCAATTGTTATAACTATTTTTAAATTTTACTTACCAATACTGCTGGTCGGCTGCTCCCGCTGCTTTTCAGTGCTGTGGCGCTGAAAATTTCATTTCTGAAAAAAAAATAATTAATTAAAGTTCGAAATTTTTACACTTTTTTGGCAATAACTCTAAATTTTTCTTCCAAATTCTGACGCAATTTTTTCGCCCCGCTCTCCCCTCGTCGCCCCGCACTCTGATATGACGTATCGCTCGAGGGTGTAGACCCACTAAAAAACGAAAAAGTTGCTAACCTAACCTAACCTAAGGGACGGGACATAGACGGATTTCTATTGAAATCCACCTAAGCTCTGACAATTCGCATACATTTGGTTGTTCTGCGAATACAAAATTTCTTTAAATTGGTCAATTGTTATAACTATTTTTAAATTTTACTTACCAATACTGCTGGTCGGCTGCTCCCGCTGCTTTTCAGTGCTGTGGCGCTGAAAATTTCATTTCTGAAAAAAAAATAATTAATTAAAGTTCGAAATTTTTACACTTTTTTGGCAATAACTCTAAATTTTTCTTCCAAATTCTGACGCAATTTTTTCGCCCCGCTCTCCCCTCGTCGCCCCGCGTCCAACGACGTATCGCTCGAGGGTGTAGACCCACTAAAAAACGAAAAAGTTGCTAACCTAACCTAACCTAAGGGACGGGACATAGACGGATTTCTATTGAAATCCACCTAAGCTCTGACAATTCGCATACATTTGGTTGTTCTGCGAATACAAAATTTCTTTAAATTGGTCAATTGTTATAACTATTTTTAAATTTTACTTACCAATACTGCTGGTCGGCTGCTCCCGCTGCTTTTCAGTGCTGTGGCGCTGAAAATTTCATTTCTGAAAAAAAAATAATTAATTAAAGTTCGAAATTTTTACACTTTTTTGGCAATAACTCTAAATTTTTCTTCCAAATTCTGACGCAATTTTTTCGCCCCGCTCTCCCCTCGTCGCCCCGCGTCCAACGACGTATCGCTCGAGGGTGTAGACCCACTAAAAAACGAAAAAGTTGCTAACCTAACCTAACCTAAGGGACGGGACATAGACGGATTTCTATTGAAATCCACCTAAGCTCTGACAATTCGCATACATTTGGTTGTTCTGCGAATACAAAATTTCTTTAAATTGGTCAATTGTTATAACTATTTTTAAATTTTACTTACCAATACTGCTGGTCGGCTGCTCCCGCTGCTTTTCAGTGCTGTGGCGCTGAAAATTTCATTTCTGAAAAAAAAATAATTAATTAAAGTTCGAAATTTTTACACTTTTTTGGCAATAACTCTAAATTTTTCTTCCAAATTCTGACGCAATTTTTTCGCCCCGCTCTCCCCTCGTCGCCCCGCGTCCAACGACGTATCGCTCGAGGGTGTAGACCCACTAAAAAACGAAAAAGTTGCTAACCTAACCTAACCTAAGGGACGGGACATAGACGGATTTCTATTGAAATCCACCTAAGCTCTGACAATTCGCATACATTTGGTTGTTCTGCGAATACAAAATTTCTTTAAATTGGTCAATTGTTATAACTATTTTTAAATTTTACTTACCAATACTGCTGGTCGGCTGCTCCCGCTGCTTTTCAGTGCTGTGGCGCTGAAAATTTCATTTCTGAAAAAAAAATAATTAATTAAAGTTCGAAATTTTTACACTTTTTTGGCAATAACTCTAAATTTTTCTTCCAAATTCTGACGCAATTTTTTCGCCCCGCTCTCCCCTCGTCGCCCCGCGTCCAACGACGTATCGCTCGAGGGTGTAGACCCACTAAAAAACGAAAAAGTTGCTAACCTAACCTAACCTAAGGGACGGGACATAGACGGATTTCTATTGAAATCCACCTAAGCTCTGACAATTCGCATACATTTGGTTGTTCTGCGAATACAAAATTTCTTTAAATTGGTCAATTGTTATAACTATTTTTAAATTTTACTTACCAATACTGCTGGTCGGCTGCTCCCGCTGCTTTTCAGTGCTGTGGCGCTGAAAATTTCATTTCTGAAAAAAAAATAATTAATTAAAGTTCGAAATTTTTACACTTTTTTGGCAATAACTCTAAATTTTTCTTCCAAATTCTGACGCAATTTTTTCGCCCCGCTCTCCCCTCGTCGCCCCGCGTCCAACGACGTATCGCTCGAGGGTGTAGACCCACTAAAAAACGAAAAAGTTGCTAACCTAACCTAACCTAAGGGACGGGACATAGACGGATTTCTATTGAAATCCACCTAAGCTCTGACAATTCGCATACATTTGGTTGTTCTGCGAATACAAAATTTCTTTAAATTGGTCAATTGTTATAACTATTTTTAAATTTTACTTACCAATACTGCTGGTCGGCTGCTCCCGCTGCTTTTCAGTGCTGTGGCGCTGAAAATTTCATTTCTGAAAAAAAAATAATTAATTAAAGTTCGAAATTTTTACACTTTTTTGGCAATAACTCTAAATTTTTCTTCCAAATTCTGACGCAATTTTTTCGCCCCGCTCTCCCCTCGTCGCCCCGCGTCCAACGACGTATCGCTCGAGGGTGTAGACCCACTAAAAAACGAAAAAGTTGCTAACCTAACCTAACCTAAGGGACGGGACATAGACGGATTTCTATTGAAATCCACCTAAGCTCTGACAATTCGCATACATTTGGTTGTTCTGCGAATACAAAATTTCTTTAAATTGGTCAATTGTTATAACTATTTTTAAATTTTACTTACCAATACTGCTGGTCGGCTGCTCCCGCTGCTTTTCAGTGCTGTGGCGCTGAAAATTTCATTTCTGAAAAAAAAATAATTAATTAAAGTTCGAAATTTTTACACTTTTTTGGCAATAACTCTAAATTTTTCTTCCAAATTCTGACGCAATTTTTTCGCCCCGCTCTCCCCTCGTCGCCCCGCGTCCAACGACGTATCGCTCGAGGGTGTAGACCCACTAAAAAACGAAAAAGTTGCTAACCTAACCTAACCTAAGGGACGGGACATAGACGGATTTCTATTGAAATCCACCTAAGCTCTGACAATTCGCATACATTTGGTTGTTCTGCGAATACAAAATTTCTTTAAATTGGTCAATTGTTATAACTATTTTTAAATTTTACTTACCAATACTGCTGGTCGGCTGCTCCCGCTGCTTTTCAGTGCTGTGGCGCTGAAAATTTCATTTCTGAAAAAAAAATAATTAATTAAAGTTCGAAATTTTTACACTTTTTTGGCAATAACTCTAAATTTTTCTTCCAAATTCTGACGCAATTTTTTCGCCCCGCTCTCCCCTCGTCGCCCCGCGTCCAACGACGTATCGCTCGAGGGTGTAGACCCACTAAAAAACGAAAAAGTTGCTAACCTAACCTAACCTAAGGGACGGGACATAGACGGATTTCTATTGAAATCCACCTAAGCTCTGACAATTCGCATACATTTGGTTGTTCTGCGAATACAAAATTTCTTTAAATTGGTCAATTGTTATAACTATTTTTAAATTTTACTTACCAATACTGCTGGTCGGCTGCTCCCGCTGCTTTTCAGTGCTGTGGCGCTGAAAATTTCATTTCTGAAAAAAAAATAATTAATTAAAGTTCGAAATTTTTACACTTTTTTGGCAATAACTCTAAATTTTTCTTCCAAATTCTGACGCAATTTTTTCGCCCCGCTCTCCCCTCGTCGCCCCGCGTCCAACGACGTATCGCTCGAGGGTGTAGACCCACTAAAAAACGAAAAAGTTGCTAACCTAACCTAACCTAAGGGACGGGACATAGACGGATTTCTATTGAAATCCACCTAAGCTCTGACAATTCGCATACATTTGGTTGTTCTGCGAATACAAAATTTCTTTAAATTGGTCAATTGTTATAACTATTTTTAAATTTTACTTACCAATACTGCTGGTCGGCTGCTCCCGCTGCTTTTCAGTGCTGTGGCGCTGAAAATTTCATTTCTGAAAAAAAAATAATTAATTAAAGTTCGAAATTTTTACACTTTTTTGGCAATAACTCTAAATTTTTCTTCCAAATTCTGACGCAATTTTTTCGCCCCGCTCTCCCCTCGTCGCCCCGCGTCCAACGACGTATCGCTCGAGGGTGTAGACCCACTAAAAAACGAAAAAGTTGCTAACCTAACCTAACCTAAGGGACGGGACATAGACGGATTTCTATTGAAATCCACCTAAGCTCTGACAATTCGCATACATTTGGTTGTTCTGCGAATACAAAATTTCTTTAAATTGGTCAATTGTTATAACTATTTTTAAATTTTACTTACCAATACTGCTGGTCGGCTGCTCCCGCTGCTTTTCAGTGCTGTGGCGCTGAAAATTTCATTTCTGAAAAAAAAATAATTAATTAAAGTTCGAAATTTTTACACTTTTTTGGCAATAACTCTAAATTTTTCTTCCAAATTCTGACGCAATTTTTTCGCCCCGCTCTCCCCTCGTCGCCCCGCGTCCAACGACGTATCGCTCGAGGGTGTAGACCCACTAAAAAACGAAAAAGTTGCTAACCTAACCTAACCTAAGGGACGGGACATAGACGGATTTCTATTGAAATCCACCTAAGCTCTGACAATTCGCATACATTTGGTTGTTCTGCGAATACAAAATTTCTTTAAATTGGTCAATTGTTATAACTATTTTTAAATTTTACTTACCAATACTGCTGGTCGGCTGCTCCCGCTGCTTTTCAGTGCTGTGGCGCTGAAAATTTCATTTCTGAAAAAAAAATAATTAATTAAAGTT
>CAJHVG010000016.1:0-17559 GCA_905147325.1 Notodonta dromedarius
TAGACGGATTTCTATTGAAATCCACCTAAGCTCTGACAATTCGCATACATTTGGTTGTTCTGCGAATACAAAATTTCTTTAAATTGGTCAATTGTTATAACTAATTTTAAATTTTACTTACCAATACTGCTGGTCGGCTGCTCCCGCTGCTTTTCAGTGCTGTGGCGCTGAAAATTTCATTTCTGAAAAAATTTAATTAATTAAAGTTCGAAATTTTTACACTTTTTTGGCAATAACTCTAAATTTTTCTTCCAAATTCTGACGCAATTTTTTCGCCCCGCTCTCCCCTCGTCGCCCCGCGTCCAACGACGTATCGCTCGAGGGTGTAGACCCACCAAAAAACGAAAAAGTTGCTAACCTAACCTAACCTAAGGGACGGGACATAGACGGATTTCTATTGAAATCCACCTAAGCTCTGACAATTCGCATACATTTGGTTGTTCTGCGAATACAAAATTTCTTTAAATTGGTCAATTGTTATAACTAATTTTAAATTTTACTTACCAATACTGCTGGTCGGCTGCTCCCGCTGCTTTTCAGTGCTGTGGCGCTGAAAATTTCATTTCTGAAAAAATTTAATTAATTAAAGTTCGAAATTTTTACACTTTTTTGGCAATAACTCTAAATTTTTCTTCCAAATTCTGACGCAATTTTTTCGCCCCGCTCTCCCCTCGTCGCCCCGCGTCCAACGACGTATCGCTCGAGGGTGTAGACCCACCAAAAAACGAAAAAGTTGCTAACCTAACCTAACCTAAGGGACGGGACATAGACGGATTTCTATTGAAATCCACCTAAGCTCTGACAATTCGCATACATTTGGTTGTTCTGCGAATACAAAATTTCTTTAAATTGGTCAATTGTTATAACTAATTTTAAATTTTACTTACCAATACTGCTGGTCGGCTGCTCCCGCTGCTTTTCAGTGCTGTGGCGCTGAAAATTTCATTTCTGAAAAAATTTAATTAATTAAAGTTCGAAATTTTTACACTTTTTTGGCAATAACTCTAAATTTTTCTTCCAAATTCTGACGCAATTTTTTCGCCCCGCTCTCCCCTCGTCGCCCCGCGTCCAACGACGTATCGCTCGAGGGTGTAGACCCACCAAAAAACGAAAAAGTTGCTAACCTAACCTAACCTAAGGGACGGGACATAGACGGATTTCTATTGAAATCCACCTAAGCTCTGACAATTCGCATACATTTGGTTGTTCTGCGAATACAAAATTTCTTTAAATTGGTCAATTGTTATAACTAATTTTAAATTTTACTTACCAATACTGCTGGTCGGCTGCTCCCGCTGCTTTTCAGTGCTGTGGCGCTGAAAATTTCATTTCTGAAAAAATTTAATTAATTAAAGTTCGAAATTTTTACACTTTTTTGGCAATAACTCTAAATTTTTCTTCCAAATTCTGACGCAATTTTTTCGCCCCGCTCTCCCCTCGTCGCCCCGCGTCCAACGACGTATCGCTCGAGGGTGTAGACCCACCAAAAAACGAAAAAGTTGCTAACCTAACCTAACCTAAGGGACGGGACATAGACGGATTTCTATTGAAATCCACCTAAGCTCTGACAATTCGCATACATTTGGTTGTTCTGCGAATACAAAATTTCTTTAAATTGGTCAATTGTTATAACTAATTTTAAATTTTACTTACCAATACTGCTGGTCGGCTGCTCCCGCTGCTTTTCAGTGCTGTGGCGCTGAAAATTTCATTTCTGAAAAAATTTAATTAATTAAAGTTCGAAATTTTTACACTTTTTTGGCAATAACTCTAAATTTTTCTTCCAAATTCTGACGCAATTTTTTCGCCCCGCTCTCCCCTCGTCGCCCCGCGTCCAACGACGTATCGCTCGAGGGTGTAGACCCACCAAAAAACGAAAAAGTTGCTAACCTAACCTAACCTAAGGGACGGGACATAGACGGATTTCTATTGAAATCCACCTAAGCTCTGACAATTCGCATACATTTGGTTGTTCTGCGAATACAAAATTTCTTTAAATTGGTCAATTGTTATAACTAATTTTAAATTTTACTTACCAATACTGCTGGTCGGCTGCTCCCGCTGCTTTTCAGTGCTGTGGCGCTGAAAATTTCATTTCTGAAAAAATTTAATTAATTAAAGTTCGAAATTTTTACACTTTTTTGGCAATAACTCTAAATTTTTCTTCCAAATTCTGACGCAATTTTTTCGCCCCGCTCTCCCCTCGTCGCCCCGCGTCCAACGACGTATCGCTCGAGGGTGTAGACCCACCAAAAAACGAAAAAGTTGCTAACCTAACCTAACCTAAGGGACGGGACATAGACGGATTTCTATTGAAATCCACCTAAGCTCTGACAATTCGCATACATTTGGTTGTTCTGCGAATACAAAATTTCTTTAAATTGGTCAATTGTTATAACTATTTTTAAATTTTACTTACCAATACTGCTGGTCGGCTGCTCCCGCTGCTTTTCAGTGCTGTGGCGCTGAAAATTTCATTTCTGAAAAAATTTAATTAATTAAAGTTCGAAATTTTTACACTTTTTTGGCAATAACTCTAAATTTTTCTTCCAAATTCTGACGCAATTTTTTCGCCCCGCTCTCCCCTCGTCGCCCCGCGTCCAACGACGTATCGCTCGAGGGTGTAGACCCACCAAAAAACGAAAAAGTTGCTAACCTAACCTAACCTAAGGGACGGGACATAGACGGATTTCTATTGAAATCCACCTAAGCTCTGACAATTCGCATACATTTGGTTGTTCTGCGAATACAAAATTTCTTTAAATTGGTCAATTGTTATAACTAATTTTAAATTTTACTTACCAATACTGCTGGTCGGCTGCTCCCGCTGCTTTTCAGTGCTGTGGCGCTGAAAATTTCATTTCTGAAAAAATTTAATTAATTAAAGTTCGAAATTTTTACACTTTTTTGGCAATAACTCTAAATTTTTCTTCCAAATTCTGACGCAATTTTTTCGCCCCGCTCTCCCCTCGTCGCCCCGCGTCCAACGACGTATCGCTCGAGGGTGTAGACCCACCAAAAAACGAAAAAGTTGCTAACCTAACCTAACCTAAGGGACGGGACATAGACGGATTTCTATTGAAATCCACCTAAGCTCTGACAATTCGCATACATTTGGTTGTTCTGCGAATACAAAATTTCTTTAAATTGGTCAATTGTTATAACTAATTTTAAATTTTACTTACCAATACTGCTGGTCGGCTGCTCCCGCTGCTTTTCAGTGCTGTGGCGCTGAAAATTTCATTTCTGAAAAAATTTAATTAATTAAAGTTCGAAATTTTTACACTTTTTTGGCAATAACTCTAAATTTTTCTTCCAAATTCTGACGCAATTTTTTCGCCCCGCTCTCCCCTCGTCGCCCCGCGTCCAACGACGTATCGCTCGAGGGTGTAGACCCACCAAAAAACGAAAAAGTTGCTAACCTAACCTAACCTAAGGGACGGGACATAGACGGATTTCTATTGAAATCCACCTAAGCTCTGACAATTCGCATACATTTGGTTGTTCTGCGAATACAAAATTTCTTTAAATTGGTCAATTGTTATAACTAATTTTAAATTTTACTTACCAATACTGCTGGTCGGCTGCTCCCGCTGCTTTTCAGTGCTGTGGCGCTGAAAATTTCATTTCTGAAAAAATTTAATTAATTAAAGTTCGAAATTTTTACACTTTTTTGGCAATAACTCTAAATTTTTCTTCCAAATTCTGACGCAATTTTTTCGCCCCGCTCTCCCCTCGTCGCCCCGCGTCCAACGACGTATCGCTCGAGGGTGTAGACCCACCAAAAAACGAAAAAGTTGCTAACCTAACCTAACCTAAGGGACGGGACATAGACGGATTTCTATTGAAATCCACCTAAGCTCTGACAATTCGCATACATTTGGTTGTTCTGCGAATACAAAATTTCTTTAAATTGGTCAATTGTTATAACTAATTTTAAATTTTACTTACCAATACTGCTGGTCGGCTGCTCCCGCTGCTTTTCAGTGCTGTGGCGCTGAAAATTTCATTTCTGAAAAAATTTAATTAATTAAAGTTCGAAATTTTTACACTTTTTTGGCAATAACTCTAAATTTTTCTTCCAAATTCTGACGCAATTTTTTCGCCCCGCTCTCCCCTCGTCGCCCCGCGTCCAACGACGTATCGCTCGAGGGTGTAGACCCACCAAAAAACGAAAAAGTTGCTAACCTAACCTAACCTAAGGGACGGGACATAGACGGATTTCTATTGAAATCCACCTAAGCTCTGACAATTCGCATACATTTGGTTGTTCTGCGAATACAAAATTTCTTTAAATTGGTCAATTGTTATAACTAATTTTAAATTTTACTTACCAATACTGCTGGTCGGCTGCTCCCGCTGCTTTTCAGTGCTGTGGCGCTGAAAATTTCATTTCTGAAAAAATTTAATTAATTAAAGTTCGAAATTTTTACACTTTTTTGGCAATAACTCTAAATTTTTCTTCCAAATTCTGACGCAATTTTTTCGCCCCGCTCTCCCCTCGTCGCCCCGCGTCCAACGACGTATCGCTCGAGGGTGTAGACCCACCAAAAAACGAAAAAGTTGCTAACCTAACCTAACCTAAGGGACGGGACATAGACGGATTTCTATTGAAATCCACCTAAGCTCTGACAATTCGCATACATTTGGTTGTTCTGCGAATACAAAATTTCTTTAAATTGGTCAATTGTTATAACTAATTTTAAATTTTACTTACCAATACTGCTGGTCGGCTGCTCCCGCTGCTTTTCAGTGCTGTGGCGCTGAAAATTTCATTTCTGAAAAAATTTAATTAATTAAAGTTCGAAATTTTTACACTTTTTTGGCAATAACTCTAAATTTTTCTTCCAAATTCTGACGCAATTTTTTCGCCCCGCTCTCCCCTCGTCGCCCCGCGTCCAACGACGTATCGCTCGAGGGTGTAGACCCACCAAAAAACGAAAAAGTTGCTAACCTAACCTAACCTAAGGGACGGGACATAGACGGATTTCTATTGAAATCCACCTAAGCTCTGACAATTCGCATACATTTGGTTGTTCTGCGAATACAAAATTTCTTTAAATTGGTCAATTGTTATAACTAATTTTAAATTTTACTTACCAATACTGCTGGTCGGCTGCTCCCGCTGCTTTTCAGTGCTGTGGCGCTGAAAATTTCATTTCTGAAAAAATTTAATTAATTAAAGTTCGAAATTTTTACACTTTTTTGGCAATAACTCTAAATTTTTCTTCCAAATTCTGACGCAATTTTTTCGCCCCGCTCTCCCCTCGTCGCCCCGCGTCCAACGACGTATCGCTCGAGGGTGTAGACCCACCAAAAAACGAAAAAGTTGCTAACCTAACCTAACCTAAGGGACGGGACATAGACGGATTTCTATTGAAATCCACCTAAGCTCTGACAATTCGCATACATTTGGTTGTTCTGCGAATACAAAATTTCTTTAAATTGGTCAATTGTTATAACTAATTTTAAATTTTACTTACCAATACTGCTGGTCGGCTGCTCCCGCTGCTTTTCAGTGCTGTGGCGCTGAAAATTTCATTTCTGAAAAAATTTAATTAATTAAAGTTCGAAATTTTTACACTTTTTTGGCAATAACTCTAAATTTTTCTTCCAAATTCTGACGCAATTTTTTCGCCCCGCTCTCCCCTCGTCGCCCCGCGTCCAACGACGTATCGCTCGAGGGTGTAGACCCACCAAAAAACGAAAAAGTTGCTAACCTAACCTAACCTAAGGGACGGGACATAGACGGATTTCTATTGAAATCCACCTAAGCTCTGACAATTCGCATACATTTGGTTGTTCTGCGAATACAAAATTTCTTTAAATTGGTCAATTGTTATAACTATTTTAAATTTTACTTACCAATACTGCTGGTCGGCTGCTCCCGCTGCTTTTCAGTGCTGTGGCGCTGAAAATTTCATTTCTGAAAAAATTTAATTAATTAAAGTTCGAAATTTTTACACTTTTTTGGCAATAACTCTAAATTTTTCTTCCAAATTCTGACGCAATTTTTTCGCCCCGCTCTCCCCTCGTCGCCCCGCGTCCAACGACGTATCGCTCGAGGGTGTAGACCCACCAAAAAACGAAAAAGTTGCTAACCTAACCTAACCTAAGGGACGGGACATAGACGGATTTCTATTGAAATCCACCTAAGCTCTGACAATTCGCATACATTTGGTTGTTCTGCGAATACAAAATTTCTTTAAATTGGTCAATTGTTATAACTAATTTTAAATTTTACTTACCAATACTGCTGGTCGGCTGCTCCCGCTGCTTTTCAGTGCTGTGGCGCTGAAAATTTCATTTCTGAAAAAATTTAATTAATTAAAGTTCGAAATTTTTACACTTTTTTGGCAATAACTCTAAATTTTTCTTCCAAATTCTGACGCAATTTTTTCGCCCCGCTCTCCCCTCGTCGCCCCGCGTCCAACGACGTATCGCTCGAGGGTGTAGACCCACCAAAAAACGAAAAAGTTGCTAACCTAACCTAACCTAAGGGACGGGACATAGACGGATTTCTATTGAAATCCACCTAAGCTCTGACAATTCGCATACATTTGGTTGTTCTGCGAATACAAAATTTCTTTAAATTGGTCAATTGTTATAACTAATTTTAAATTTTACTTACCAATACTGCTGGTCGGCTGCTCCCGCTGCTTTTCAGTGCTGTGGCGCTGAAAATTTCATTTCTGAAAAAATTTAATTAATTAAAGTTCGAAATTTTTACACTTTTTTGGCAATAACTCTAAATTTTTCTTCCAAATTCTGACGCAATTTTTTCGCCCCGCTCTCCCCTCGTCGCCCCGCGTCCAACGACGTATCGCTCGAGGGTGTAGACCCACCAAAAAACGAAAAAGTTGCTAACCTAACCTAACCTAAGGGACGGGACATAGACGGATTTCTATTGAAATCCACCTAAGCTCTGACAATTCGCATACATTTGGTTGTTCTGCGAATACAAAATTTCTTTAAATTGGTCAATTGTTATAACTAATTTTAAATTTTACTTACCAATACTGCTGGTCGGCTGCTCCCGCTGCTTTTCAGTGCTGTGGCGCTGAAAATTTCATTTCTGAAAAAATTTAATTAATTAAAGTTCGAAATTTTTACACTTTTTTGGCAATAACTCTAAATTTTTCTTCCAAATTCTGACGCAATTTTTTCGCCCCGCTCTCCCCTCGTCGCCCCGCGTCCAACGACGTATCGCTCGAGGGTGTAGACCCACCAAAAAACGAAAAAGTTGCTAACCTAACCTAACCTAAGGGACGGGACATAGACGGATTTCTATTGAAATCCACCTAAGCTCTGACAATTCGCATACATTTGGTTGTTCTGCGAATACAAAATTTCTTTAAATTGGTCAATTGTTATAACTATTTTTAAATTTTACTTACCAATACTGCTGGTCGGCTGCTCCCGCTGCTTTTCAGTGCTGTGGCGCTGAAAATTTCATTTCTGAAAAAATTTAATTAATTAAAGTTCGAAATTTTTACACTTTTTTGGCAATAACTCTAAATTTTTCTTCCAAATTCTGACGCAATTTTTTCGCCCCGCTCTCCCCTCGTCGCCCCGCGTCCAACGACGTATCGCTCGAGGGTGTAGACCCACCAAAAAACGAAAAAGTTGCTAACCTAACCTAACCTAAGGGACGGGACATAGACGGATTTCTATTGAAATCCACCTAAGCTCTGACAATTCGCATACATTTGGTTGTTCTGCGAATACAAAATTTCTTTAAATTGGTCAATTGTTATAACTAATTTTAAATTTTACTTACCAATACTGCTGGTCGGCTGCTCCCGCTGCTTTTCAGTGCTGTGGCGCTGAAAATTTCATTTCTGAAAAAATTTAATTAATTAAAGTTCGAAATTTTTACACTTTTTTGGCAATAACTCTAAATTTTTCTTCCAAATTCTGACGCAATTTTTTCGCCCCGCTCTCCCCTCGTCGCCCCGCGTCCAACGACGTATCGCTCGAGGGTGTAGACCCACCAAAAAACGAAAAAGTTGCTAACCTAACCTAACCTAAGGGACGGGACATAGACGGATTTCTATTGAAATCCACCTAAGCTCTGACAATTCGCATACATTTGGTTGTTCTGCGAATACAAAATTTCTTTAAATTGGTCAATTGTTATAACTATTTTTAAATTTTACTTACCAATACTGCTGGTCGGCTGCTCCCGCTGCTTTTCAGTGCTGTGGCGCTGAAAATTTCATTTCTGAAAAAATTTAATTAATTAAAGTTCGAAATTTTTACACTTTTTTGGCAATAACTCTAAATTTTTCTTCCAAATTCTGACGCAATTTTTTCGCCCCGCTCTCCCCTCGTCGCCCCGCGTCCAACGACGTATCGCTCGAGGGTGTAGACCCACCAAAAAACGAAAAAGTTGCTAACCTAACCTAACCTAAGGGACGGGACATAGACGGATTTCTATTGAAATCCACCTAAGCTCTGACAATTCGCATACATTTGGTTGTTCTGCGAATACAAAATTTCTTTAAATTGGTCAATTGTTATAACTAATTTTAAATTTTACTTACCAATACTGCTGGTCGGCTGCTCCCGCTGCTTTTCAGTGCTGTGGCGCTGAAAATTTCATTTCTGAAAAAATTTAATTAATTAAAGTTCGAAATTTTTACACTTTTTTGGCAATAACTCTAAATTTTTCTTCCAAATTCTGACGCAATTTTTTCGCCCCGCTCTCCCCTCGTCGCCCCGCGTCCAACGACGTATCGCTCGAGGGTGTAGACCCACCAAAAAACGAAAAAGTTGCTAACCTAACCTAACCTAAGGGACGGGACATAGACGGATTTCTATTGAAATCCACCTAAGCTCTGACAATTCGCATACATTTGGTTGTTCTGCGAATACAAAATTTCTTTAAATTGGTCAATTGTTATAACTATTTTTAAATTTTACTTACCAATACTGCTGGTCGGCTGCTCCCGCTGCTTTTCAGTGCTGTGGCGCTGAAAATTTCATTTCTGAAAAAATTTAATTAATTAAAGTTCGAAATTTTTACACTTTTTTGGCAATAACTCTAAATTTTTCTTCCAAATTCTGACGCAATTTTTTCGCCCCGCTCTCCCCTCGTCGCCCCGCGTCCAACGACGTATCGCTCGAGGGTGTAGACCCACCAAAAAACGAAAAAGTTGCTAACCTAACCTAACCTAAGGGACGGGACATAGACGGATTTCTATTGAAATCCACCTAAGCTCTGACAATTCGCATACATTTGGTTGTTCTGCGAATACAAAATTTCTTTAAATTGGTCAATTGTTATAACTAATTTTAAATTTTACTTACCAATACTGCTGGTCGGCTGCTCCCGCTGCTTTTCAGTGCTGTGGCGCTGAAAATTTCATTTCTGAAAAAATTTAATTAATTAAAGTTCGAAATTTTTACACTTTTTTGGCAATAACTCTAAATTTTTCTTCCAAATTCTGACGCAATTTTTTCGCCCCGCTCTCCCCTCGTCGCCCCGCGTCCAACGACGTATCGCTCGAGGGTGTAGACCCACCAAAAAACGAAAAAGTTGCTAACCTAACCTAACCTAAGGGACGGGACATAGACGGATTTCTATTGAAATCCACCTAAGCTCTGACAATTCGCATACATTTGGTTGTTCTGCGAATACAAAATTTCTTTAAATTGGTCAATTGTTATAACTAATTTTAAATTTTACTTACCAATACTGCTGGTCGGCTGCTCCCGCTGCTTTTCAGTGCTGTGGCGCTGAAAATTTCATTTCTGAAAAAATTTAATTAATTAAAGTTCGAAATTTTTACACTTTTTTGGCAATAACTCTAAATTTTTCTTCCAAATTCTGACGCAATTTTTTCGCCCCGCTCTCCCCTCGTCGCCCCGCGTCCAACGACGTATCGCTCGAGGGTGTAGACCCACCAAAAAACGAAAAAGTTGCTAACCTAACCTAACCTAAGGGACGGGACATAGACGGATTTCTATTGAAATCCACCTAAGCTCTGACAATTCGCATACATTTGGTTGTTCTGCGAATACAAAATTTCTTTAAATTGGTCAATTGTTATAACTAATTTTAAATTTTACTTACCAATACTGCTGGTCGGCTGCTCCCGCTGCTTTTCAGTGCTGTGGCGCTGAAAATTTCATTTCTGAAAAAATTTAATTAATTAAAGTTCGAAATTTTTACACTTTTTTGGCAATAACTCTAAATTTTTCTTCCAAATTCTGACGCAATTTTTTCGCCCCGCTCTCCCCTCGTCGCCCCGCGTCCAACGACGTATCGCTCGAGGGTGTAGACCCACCAAAAAACGAAAAAGTTGCTAACCTAACCTAACCTAAGGGACGGGACATAGACGGATTTCTATTGAAATCCACCTAAGCTCTGACAATTCGCATACATTTGGTTGTTCTGCGAATACAAAATTTCTTTAAATTGGTCAATTGTTATAACTAATTTTAAATTTTACTTACCAATACTGCTGGTCGGCTGCTCCCGCTGCTTTTCAGTGCTGTGGCGCTGAAAATTTCATTTCTGAAAAAATTTAATTAATTAAAGTTCGAAATTTTTACACTTTTTTGGCAATAACTCTAAATTTTTCTTCCAAATTCTGACGCAATTTTTTCGCCCCGCTCTCCCCTCGTCGCCCCGCGTCCAACGACGTATCGCTCGAGGGTGTAGACCCACCAAAAAACGAAAAAGTTGCTAACCTAACCTAACCTAAGGGACGGGACATAGACGGATTTCTATTGAAATCCACCTAAGCTCTGACAATTCGCATACATTTGGTTGTTCTGCGAATACAAAATTTCTTTAAATTGGTCAATTGTTATAACTAATTTTAAATTTTACTTACCAATACTGCTGGTCGGCTGCTCCCGCTGCTTTTCAGTGCTGTGGCGCTGAAAATTTCATTTCTGAAAAAATTTAATTAATTAAAGTTCGAAATTTTTACACTTTTTTGGCAATAACTCTAAATTTTTCTTCCAAATTCTGACGCAATTTTTTCGCCCCGCTCTCCCCTCGTCGCCCCGCGTCCAACGACGTATCGCTCGAGGGTGTAGACCCACCAAAAAACGAAAAAGTTGCTAACCTAACCTAACCTAAGGGACGGGACATAGACGGATTTCTATTGAAATCCACCTAAGCTCTGACAATTCGCATACATTTGGTTGTTCTGCGAATACAAAATTTCTTTAAATTGGTCAATTGTTATAACTAATTTTAAATTTTACTTACCAATACTGCTGGTCGGCTGCTCCCGCTGCTTTTCAGTGCTGTGGCGCTGAAAATTTCATTTCTGAAAAAATTTAATTAATTAAAGTTCGAAATTTTTACACTTTTTTGGCAATAACTCTAAATTTTTCTTCCAAATTCTGACGCAATTTTTTCGCCCCGCTCTCCCCTCGTCGCCCCGCGTCCAACGACGTATCGCTCGAGGGTGTAGACCCACCAAAAAACGAAAAAGTTGCTAACCTAACCTAACCTAAGGGACGGGACATAGACGGATTTCTATTGAAATCCACCTAAGCTCTGACAATTCGCATACATTTGGTTGTTCTGCGAATACAAAATTTCTTTAAATTGGTCAATTGTTATAACTAATTTTAAATTTTACTTACCAATACTGCTGGTCGGCTGCTCCCGCTGCTTTTCAGTGCTGTGGCGCTGAAAATTTCATTTCTGAAAAAATTTAATTAATTAAAGTTCGAAATTTTTACACTTTTTTGGCAATAACTCTAAATTTTTCTTCCAAATTCTGACGCAATTTTTTCGCCCCGCTCTCCCCTCGTCGCCCCGCGTCCAACGACGTATCGCTCGAGGGTGTAGACCCACCAAAAAACGAAAAAGTTGCTAACCTAACCTAACCTAAGGGACGGGACATAGACGGATTTCTATTGAAATCCACCTAAGCTCTGACAATTCGCATACATTTGGTTGTTCTGCGAATACAAAATTTCTTTAAATTGGTCAATTGTTATAACTAATTTTAAATTTTACTTACCAATACTGCTGGTCGGCTGCTCCCGCTGCTTTTCAGTGCTGTGGCGCTGAAAATTTCATTTCTGAAAAAATTTAATTAATTAAAGTTCGAAATTTTTACACTTTTTTGGCAATAACTCTAAATTTTTCTTCCAAATTCTGACGCAATTTTTTCGCCCCGCTCTCCCCTCGTCGCCCCGCGTCCAACGACGTATCGCTCGAGGGTGTAGACCCACCAAAAAACGAAAAAGTTGCTAACCTAACCTAACCTAAGGGACGGGACATAGACGGATTTCTATTGAAATCCACCTAAGCTCTGACAATTCGCATACATTTGGTTGTTCTGCGAATACAAAATTTCTTTAAATTGGTCAATTGTTATAACTAATTTTAAATTTTACTTACCAATACTGCTGGTCGGCTGCTCCCGCTGCTTTTCAGTGCTGTGGCGCTGAAAATTTCATTTCTGAAAAAATTTAATTAATTAAAGTTCGAAATTTTTACACTTTTTTGGCAATAACTCTAAATTTTTCTTCCAAATTCTGACGCAATTTTTTCGCCCCGCTCTCCCCTCGTCGCCCCGCGTCCAACGACGTATCGCTCGAGGGTGTAGACCCACCAAAAAACGAAAAAGTTGCTAACCTAACCTAACCTAAGGGACGGGACATAGACGGATTTCTATTGAAATCCACCTAAGCTCTGACAATTCGCATACATTTGGTTGTTCTGCGAATACAAAATTTCTTTAAATTGGTCAATTGTTATAACTAATTTTAAATTTTACTTACCAATACTGCTGGTCGGCTGCTCCCGCTGCTTTTCAGTGCTGTGGCGCTGAAAATTTCATTTCTGAAAAAATTTAATTAATTAAAGTTCGAAATTTTTACACTTTTTTGGCAATAACTCTAAATTTTTCTTCCAAATTCTGACGCAATTTTTTCGCCCCGCTCTCCCCTCGTCGCCCCGCGTCCAACGACGTATCGCTCGAGGGTGTAGACCCACCAAAAAACGAAAAAGTTGCTAACCTAACCTAACCTAAGGGACGGGACATAGACGGATTTCTATTGAAATCCACCTAAGCTCTGACAATTCGCATACATTTGGTTGTTCTGCGAATACAAAATTTCTTTAAATTGGTCAATTGTTATAACTAATTTTAAATTTTACTTACCAATACTGCTGGTCGGCTGCTCCCGCTGCTTTTCAGTGCTGTGGCGCTGAAAATTTCATTTCTGAAAAAATTTAATTAATTAAAGTTCGAAATTTTTACACTTTTTTGGCAATAACTCTAAATTTTTCTTCCAAATTCTGACGCAATTTTTTCGCCCCGCTCTCCCCTCGTCGCCCCGCGTCCAACGACGTATCGCTCGAGGGTGTAGACCCACCAAAAAACGAAAAAGTTGCTAACCTAACCTAACCTAAGGGACGGGACATAGACGGATTTCTATTGAAATCCACCTAAGCTCTGACAATTCGCATACATTTGGTTGTTCTGCGAATACAAAATTTCTTTAAATTGGTCAATTGTTATAACTAATTTTAAATTTTACTTACCAATACTGCTGGTCGGCTGCTCCCGCTGCTTTTCAGTGCTGTGGCGCTGAAAATTTCATTTCTGAAAAAATTTAATTAATTAAAGTTCGAAATTTTTACACTTTTTTGGCAATAACTCTAAATTTTTCTTCCAAATTCTGACGCAATTTTTTCGCCCCGCTCTCCCCTCGTCGCCCCGCGTCCAACGACGTATCGCTCGAGGGTGTAGACCCACCAAAAAACGAAAAAGTTGCTAACCTAACCTAACCTAAGGGACGGGACATAGACGGATTTCTATTGAAATCCACCTAAGCTCTGACAATTCGCATACATTTGGTTGTTCTGCGAATACAAAATTTCTTTAAATTGGTCAATTGTTATAACTAATTTTAAATTTTACTTACCAATACTGCTGGTCGGCTGCTCCCGCTGCTTTTCAGTGCTGTGGCGCTGAAAATTTCATTTCTGAAAAAATTTAATTAATTAAAGTTCGAAATTTTTACACTTTTTTGGCAATAACTCTAAATTTTTCTTCCAAATTCTGACGCAATTTTTTCGCCCCGCTCTCCCCTCGTCGCCCCGCGTCCAACGACGTATCGCTCGAGGGTGTAGACCCACCAAAAAACGAAAAAGTTGCTAACCTAACCTAACCTAAGGGACGGGACATAGACGGATTTCTATTGAAATCCACCTAAGCTCTGACAATTCGCATACATTTGGTTGTTCTGCGAATACAAAATTTCTTTAAATTGGTCAATTGTTATAACTAATTTTAAATTTTACTTACCAATACTGCTGGTCGGCTGCTCCCGCTGCTTTTCAGTGCTGTGGCGCTGAAAATTTCATTTCTGAAAAAATTTAATTAATTAAAGTTCGAAATTTTTACACTTTTTTGGCAATAACTCTAAATTTTTCTTCCAAATTCTGACGCAATTTTTTCGCCCCGCTCTCCCCTCGTCGCCCCGCGTCCAACGACGTATCGCTCGAGGGTGTAGACCCACCAAAAAACGAAAAAGTTGCTAACCTAACCTAACCTAAGGGACGGGACATAGACGGATTTCTATTGAAATCCACCTAAGCTCTGACAATTCGCATACATTTGGTTGTTCTGCGAATACAAAATTTCTTTAAATTGGTCAATTGTTATAACTAATTTTAAATTTTACTTACCAATACTGCTGGTCGGCTGCTCCCGCTGCTTTTCAGTGCTGTGGCGCTGAAAATTTCATTTCTGAAAAAATTTAATTAATTAAAGTTCGAAATTTTTACACTTTTTTGGCAATAACTCTAAATTTTTCTTCCAAATTCTGACGCAATTTTTTCGCCCCGCTCTCCCCTCGTCGCCCCGCGTCCAACGACGTATCGCTCGAGGGTGTAGACCCACCAAAAAACGAAAAAGTTGCTAACCTAACCTAACCTAAGGGACGGGACATAGACGGATTTCTATTGAAATCCACCTAAGCTCTGACAATTCGCATACATTTGGTTGTTCTGCGAATACAAAATTTCTTTAAATTGGTCAATTGTTATAACTAATTTTAAATTTTACTTACCAATACTGCTGGTCGGCTGCTCCCGCTGCTTTTCAGTGCTGTGGCGCTGAAAATTTCATTTCTGAAAAAATTTAATTAATTAAAGTTCGAAATTTTTACACTTTTTTGGCAATAACTCTAAATTTTTCTTCCAAATTCTGACGCAATTTTTTCGCCCCGCTCTCCCCTCGTCGCCCCGCGTCCAACGACGTATCGCTCGAGGGTGTAGACCCACCAAAAAACGAAAAAGTTGCTAACCTAACCTAACCTAAGGGACGGGACATAGACGGATTTCTATTGAAATCCACCTAAGCTCTGACAATTCGCATACATTTGGTTGTTCTGCGAATACAAAATTTCTTTAAATTGGTCAATTGTTATAACTAATTTTAAATTTTACTTACCAATACTGCTGGTCGGCTGCTCCCGCTGCTTTTCAGTGCTGTGGCGCTGAAAATTTCATTTCTGAAAAAATTTAATTAATTAAAGTTCGAAATTTTTACACTTTTTTGGCAATAACTCTAAATTTTTCTTCCAAATTCTGACGCAATTTTTTCGCCCCGCTCTCCCCTCGTCGCCCCGCGTCCAACGACGTATCGCTCGAGGGTGTAGACCCACCAAAAAACGAAAAAGTTGCTAACCTAACCTAACCTAAGGGACGGGACATAGACGGATTTCTATTGAAATCCACCTAAGCTCTGACAATTCGCATACATTTGGTTGTTCTGCGAATACAAAATTTCTTTAAATTGGTCAATTGTTATAACTAATTTTAAATTTTACTTACCAATACTGCTGGTCGGCTGCTCCCGCTGCTTTTCAGTGCTGTGGCGCTGAAAATTTCATTTCTGAAAAAATTTAATTAATTAAAGTTCGAAATTTTTACACTTTTTTGGCAATAACTCTAAATTTTTCTTCCAAATTCTGACGCAATTTTTTCGCCCCGCTCTCCCCTCGTCGCCCCGCGTCCAACGACGTATCGCTCGAGGGTGTAGACCCACCAAAAAACGAAAAAGTTGCTAACCTAACCTAACCTAAGGGACGGGACATAGACGGATTTCTATTGAAATCCACCTAAGCTCTGACAATTCGCATACATTTGGTTGTTCTGCGAATACAAAATTTCTTTAAATTGGTCAATTGTTATAACTAATTTTAAATTTTACTTACCAATACTGCTGGTCGGCTGCTCCCGCTGCTTTTCAGTGCTGTGGCGCTGAAAATTTCATTTCTGAAAAAATTTAATTAATTAAAGTTCGAAATTTTTACACTTTTTTGGCAATAACTCTAAATTTTTCTTCCAAATTCTGACGCAATTTTTTCGCCCCGCTCTCCCCTCGTCGCCCCGCGTCCAACGACGTATCGCTCGAGGGTGTAGACCCACCAAAAAACGAAAAAGTTGCTAACCTAACCTAACCTAAGGGACGGGACATAGACGGATTTCTATTGAAATCCACCTAAGCTCTGACAATTCGCATACATTTGGTTGTTCTGCGAATACAAAATTTCTTTAAATTGGTCAATTGTTATAACTATTTTTAAATTTTACTTACCAATACTGCTGGTCGGCTGCTCCCGCTGCTTTTCAGTGCTGTGGCGCTGAAAATTTCATTTCTGAAAAAATTTAATTAATTAAAGTTCGAAATTTTTACACTTTTTTGGCAATAACTCTAAATTTTTCTTCCAAATTCTGACGCAATTTTTTCGCCCCGCTCTCCCCTCGTCGCCCCGCGTCCAACGACGTATCGCTCGAGGGTGTAGACCCACCAAAAAACGAAAAAGTTGCTAACCTAACCTAACCTAAGGGACGGGACATAGACGGATTTCTATTGAAATCCACCTAAGCTCTGACAATTCGCATACATTTGGTTGTTCTGCGAATACAAAATTTCTTTAAATTGGTCAATTGTTATAACTATTTTTAAATTTTACTTACCAATACTGCTGGTCGGCTGCTCCCGCTGCTTTTCAGTGCTGTGGCGCTGAAAATTTCATTTCTGAAAAAATTTAATTAATTAAAGTTCGAAATTTTTACACTTTTTTGGCAATAACTCTAAATTTTTCTTCCAAATTCTGACGCAATTTTTTCGCCCCGCTCTCCCCTCGTCGCCCCGCGTCCAACGACGTATCGCTCGAGGGTGTAGACCCACCAAAAAACGAAAAAGTTGCTAACCTAACCTAACCTAAGGGACGGGACATAGACGGATTTCTATTGAAATCCACCTAAGCTCTGACAATTCGCATACATTTGGTTGTTCTGCGAATACAAATTTCTTTAAATTGGTCAATTGTTATAACTATTTTTAAATTTTACTTACCAATACTGCTGGTCGGCTGCTCCCGCTGCTTTTCAGTGCTGTGGCGCTGAAAATTTCATTTCTGAAAAAATTTAATTAATTAAAGTTCGAAATTTTTACACTTTTTTGGCAATAACTCTAAATTTTTCTTCCAAATTCTGACGCAATTTTTTCGCCCCGCTCTCCCCTCGTCGCCCCGCGTCCAACGACGTATCGCTCGAGGGTG
>CAJHVG010000017.1:0-17544 GCA_905147325.1 Notodonta dromedarius
AGGGACGGGACATAGACGGATTTCTATTGAAATCCACCTAAGCTCTGACAATTCGCATACATTTGGTTGTTCTGCGAATACAAAATTTCTTTAAATTGGTCAATTGTTATAACTATTTTTAAATTTTACTTACCAATACTGCTGGTCGGCTGCTCCCGCTGCTTTTCAGTGCTGTGGCGCTGAAAATTTCATTTCTGAAAAAATTTAATTAATTAAAGTTCGAAATTTTTACGCTTTTTTGGCAATAACTCTAAATTTTTCTTCCAAATTCTGACGCAATTTTTTCGCCCCGCTCTCCCCTCGTCGCCCCGCGTCCAACGACGTATCGCTCGAGGGTGTAGACCCACTAAAAAACGAAAAAGTTGCTAACCTAACCTAACCTAAGGGACGGGACATAGACGGATTTCTATTGAAATCCACCTAAGCTCTGACAATTCGCATACATTTGGTTGTTCTGCGAATACAAAATTTCTTTAAATTGGTCAATTGTTATAACTATTTTTAAATTTTACTTACCAATACTGCTGGTCGGCTGCTCCCGCTGCTTTTCAGTGCTGTGGCGCTGAAAATTTCATTTCTGAAAAAATTTAATTAATTAAAGTTCGAAATTTTTACGCTTTTTTGGCAATAACTCTAAATTTTTCTTCCAAATTCTGACGCAATTTTTTCGCCCCGCTCTCCCCTCGTCGCCCCGCGTCCAACGACGTATCGCTCGAGGGTGTAGACCCACTAAAAAACGAAAAAGTTGCTAACCTAACCTAACCTAAGGGACGGGACATAGACGGATTTCTATTGAAATCCACCTAAGCTCTGACAATTCGCATACATTTGGTTGTTCTGCGAATACAAAATTTCTTTAAATTGGTCAATTGTTATAACTATTTTTAAATTTTACTTACCAATACTGCTGGTCGGCTGCTCCCGCTGCTTTTCAGTGCTGTGGCGCTGAAAATTTCATTTCTGAAAAAATTTAATTAATTAAAGTTCGAAATTTTTACGCTTTTTTGGCAATAACTCTAAATTTTTCTTCCAAATTCTGACGCAATTTTTTCGCCCCGCTCTCCCCTCGTCGCCCCGCGTCCAACGACGTATCGCTCGAGGGTGTAGACCCACTAAAAAACGAAAAAGTTGCTAACCTAACCTAACCTAAGGGACGGGACATAGACGGATTTCTATTGAAATCCACCTAAGCTCTGACAATTCGCATACATTTGGTTGTTCTGCGAATACAAAATTTCTTTAAATTGGTCAATTGTTATAACTATTTTTAAATTTTACTTACCAATACTGCTGGTCGGCTGCTCCCGCTGCTTTTCAGTGCTGTGGCGCTGAAAATTTCATTTCTGAAAAAATTTAATTAATTAAAGTTCGAAATTTTTACGCTTTTTTGGCAATAACTCTAAATTTTTCTTCCAAATTCTGACGCAATTTTTTCGCCCCGCTCTCCCCTCGTCGCCCCGCGTCCAACGACGTATCGCTCGAGGGTGTAGACCCACTAAAAAACGAAAAAGTTGCTAACCTAACCTAACCTAAGGGACGGGACATAGACGGATTTCTATTGAAATCCACCTAAGCTCTGACAATTCGCATACATTTGGTTGTTCTGCGAATACAAAATTTCTTTAAATTGGTCAATTGTTATAACTATTTTTAAATTTTACTTACCAATACTGCTGGTCGGCTGCTCCCGCTGCTTTTCAGTGCTGTGGCGCTGAAAATTTCATTTCTGAAAAAATTTAATTAATTAAAGTTCGAAATTTTTACGCTTTTTTGGCAATAACTCTAAATTTTTCTTCCAAATTCTGACGCAATTTTTTCGCCCCGCTCTCCCCTCGTCGCCCCGCGTCCAACGACGTATCGCTCGAGGGTGTAGACCCACTAAAAAACGAAAAAGTTGCTAACCTAACCTAACCTAAGGGACGGGACATAGACGGATTTCTATTGAAATCCACCTAAGCTCTGACAATTCGCATACATTTGGTTGTTCTGCGAATACAAAATTTCTTTAAATTGGTCAATTGTTATAACTATTTTTAAATTTTACTTACCAATACTGCTGGTCGGCTGCTCCCGCTGCTTTTCAGTGCTGTGGCGCTGAAAATTTCATTTCTGAAAAAATTTAATTAATTAAAGTTCGAAATTTTTACGCTTTTTTGGCAATAACTCTAAATTTTTCTTCCAAATTCTGACGCAATTTTTTCGCCCCGCTCTCCCCTCGTCGCCCCGCGTCCAACGACGTATCGCTCGAGGGTGTAGACCCACTAAAAAACGAAAAAGTTGCTAACCTAACCTAACCTAAGGGACGGGACATAGACGGATTTCTATTGAAATCCACCTAAGCTCTGACAATTCGCATACATTTGGTTGTTCTGCGAATACAAAATTTCTTTAAATTGGTCAATTGTTATAACTATTTTTAAATTTTACTTACCAATACTGCTGGTCGGCTGCTCCCGCTGCTTTTCAGTGCTGTGGCGCTGAAAATTTCATTTCTGAAAAAATTTAATTAATTAAAGTTCGAAATTTTTACGCTTTTTTGGCAATAACTCTAAATTTTTCTTCCAAATTCTGACGCAATTTTTTCGCCCCGCTCTCCCCTCGTCGCCCCGCGTCCAACGACGTATCGCTCGAGGGTGTAGACCCACTAAAAAACGAAAAAGTTGCTAACCTAACCTAACCTAAGGGACGGGACATAGACGGATTTCTATTGAAATCCACCTAAGCTCTGACAATTCGCATACATTTGGTTGTTCTGCGAATACAAAATTTCTTTAAATTGGTCAATTGTTATAACTATTTTTAAATTTTACTTACCAATACTGCTGGTCGGCTGCTCCCGCTGCTTTTCAGTGCTGTGGCGCTGAAAATTTCATTTCTGAAAAAATTTAATTAATTAAAGTTCGAAATTTTTACGCTTTTTTGGCAATAACTCTAAATTTTTCTTCCAAATTCTGACGCAATTTTTTCGCCCCGCTCTCCCCTCGTCGCCCCGCGTCCAACGACGTATCGCTCGAGGGTGTAGACCCACTAAAAAACGAAAAAGTTGCTAACCTAACCTAACCTAAGGGACGGGACATAGACGGATTTCTATTGAAATCCACCTAAGCTCTGACAATTCGCATACATTTGGTTGTTCTGCGAATACAAAATTTCTTTAAATTGGTCAATTGTTATAACTATTTTTAAATTTTACTTACCAATACTGCTGGTCGGCTGCTCCCGCTGCTTTTCAGTGCTGTGGCGCTGAAAATTTCATTTCTGAAAAAATTTAATTAATTAAAGTTCGAAATTTTTACGCTTTTTTGGCAATAACTCTAAATTTTTCTTCCAAATTCTGACGCAATTTTTTCGCCCCGCTCTCCCCTCGTCGCCCCGCGTCCAACGACGTATCGCTCGAGGGTGTAGACCCACTAAAAAACGAAAAAGTTGCTAACCTAACCTAACCTAAGGGACGGGACATAGACGGATTTCTATTGAAATCCACCTAAGCTCTGACAATTCGCATACATTTGGTTGTTCTGCGAATACAAAATTTCTTTAAATTGGTCAATTGTTATAACTATTTTTAAATTTTACTTACCAATACTGCTGGTCGGCTGCTCCCGCTGCTTTTCAGTGCTGTGGCGCTGAAAATTTCATTTCTGAAAAAATTTAATTAATTAAAGTTCGAAATTTTTACGCTTTTTTGGCAATAACTCTAAATTTTTCTTCCAAATTCTGACGCAATTTTTTCGCCCCGCTCTCCCCTCGTCGCCCTGCGTCCAACGACGTATCGCTCGAGGGTGTAGACCCACTAAAAAACGAAAAAGTTGCTAACCTAACCTAACCTAAGGGACGGGACATAGACGGATTTCTATTGAAATCCACCTAAGCTCTGACAATTCGCATACATTTGGTTGTTCTGCGAATACAAAATTTCTTTAAATTGGTCAATTGTTATAACTATTTTTAAATTTTACTTACCAATACTGCTGGTCGGCTGCTCCCGCTGCTTTTCAGTGCTGTGGCGCTGAAAATTTCATTTCTGAAAAAATTTAATTAATTAAAGTTCGAAATTTTTACGCTTTTTTGGCAATAACTCTAAATTTTTCTTCCAAATTCTGACGCAATTTTTTCGCCCCGCTCTCCCCTCGTCGCCCCGCGTCCAACGACGTATCGCTCGAGGGTGTAGACCCACTAAAAAACGAAAAAGTTGCTAACCTAACCTAACCTAAGGGACGGGACATAGACGGATTTCTATTGAAATCCACCTAAGCTCTGACAATTCGCATACATTTGGTTGTTCTGCGAATACAAAATTTCTTTAAATTGGTCAATTGTTATAACTATTTTTAAATTTTACTTACCAATACTGCTGGTCGGCTGCTCCCGCTGCTTTTCAGTGCTGTGGCGCTGAAAATTTCATTTCTGAAAAAATTTAATTAATTAAAGTTCGAAATTTTTACGCTTTTTTGGCAATACCTCTAAATTTTTCTTCCAAATTCTGACGCAATTTTTTCGCCCCGCTCTCCCCTCGTCGCCCCGCGTCCAACGACGTATCGCTCGAGGGTGTAGACCCACTAAAAAACGAAAAAGTTGCTAACCTAACCTAACCTAAGGGACGGGACATAGACGGATTTCTATTGAAATCCACCTAAGCTCTGACAATTCGCATACATTTGGTTGTTCTGCGAATACAAAATTTCTTTAAATTGGTCAATTGTTATAACTATTTTTAAATTTTACTTACCAATACTGCTGGTCGGCTGCTCCCGCTGCTTTTCAGTGCTGTGGCGCTGAAAATTTCATTTCTGAAAAAATTTAATTAATTAAAGTTCGAAATTTTTACGCTTTTTTGGCAATAACTCTAAATTTTTCTTCCAAATTCTGACGCAATTTTTTCGCCCCGCTCTCCCCTCGTCGCCCCGCGTCCAACGACGTATCGCTCGAGGGTGTAGACCCACTAAAAAACGAAAAAGTTGCTAACCTAACCTAACCTAAGGGACGGGACATAGACGGATTTCTATTGAAATCCACCTAAGCTCTGACAATTCGCATACATTTGGTTGTTCTGCGAATACAAAATTTCTTTAAATTGGTCAATTGTTATAACTATTTTTAAATTTTACTTACCAATACTGCTGGTCGGCTGCTCCCGCTGCTTTTCAGTGCTGTGGCGCTGAAAATTTCATTTCTGAAAAAATTTAATTAATTAAAGTTCGAAATTTTTACGCTTTTTTGGCAATAACTCTAAATTTTTCTTCCAAATTCTGACGCAATTTTTTCGCCCCGCTCTCCCCTCGTCGCCCCGCGTCCAACGACGTATCGCTCGAGGGTGTAGACCCACTAAAAAACGAAAAAGTTGCTAACCTAACCTAACCTAAGGGACGGGACATAGACGGATTTCTATTGAAATCCACCTAAGCTCTGACAATTCGCATACATTTGGTTGTTCTGCGAATACAAAATTTCTTTAAATTGGTCAATTGTTATAACTATTTTTAAATTTTACTTACCAATACTGCTGGTCGGCTGCTCCCGCTGCTTTTCAGTGCTGTGGCGCTGAAAATTTCATTTCTGAAAAAATTTAATTAATTAAAGTTCGAAATTTTTACGCTTTTTTGGCAATAACTCTAAATTTTTCTTCCAAATTCTGACGCAATTTTTTCGCCCCGCTCTCCCCTCGTCGCCCCGCGTCCAACGACGTATCGCTCGAGGGTGTAGACCCACTAAAAAACGAAAAAGTTGCTAACCTAACCTAACCTAAGGGACGGGACATAGACGGATTTCTATTGAAATCCACCTAAGCTCTGACAATTCGCATACATTTGGTTGTTCTGCGAATACAAAATTTCTTTAAATTGGTCAATTGTTATAACTATTTTTAAATTTTACTTACCAATACTGCTGGTCGGCTGCTCCCGCTGCTTTTCAGTGCTGTGGCGCTGAAAATTTCATTTCTGAAAAAATTTAATTAATTAAAGTTCGAAATTTTTACGCTTTTTTGGCAATAACTCTAAATTTTTCTTCCAAATTCTGACGCAATTTTTTCGCCCCGCTCTCCCCTCGTCGCCCCGCGTCCAACGACGTATCGCTCGAGGGTGTAGACCCACTAAAAAACGAAAAAGTTGCTAACCTAACCTAACCTAAGGGACGGGACATAGACGGATTGATTCTCTCTAAACCTAACCTAACCTAACTTGCAATAATTTTGCAATAATTTTGTATCTACCTACCTGATACTTACCAAGCTTGCTGGCGAGGTCCCTCGTGGTCTCCCTGCTGGTTCCTGGTATCTTGCTCCCCTAAATTCTCAATTTCCTGGAATAAAAGTTCTTAATTAGTGTTATATTTGTGTTAAATTTTCAGTTTTTTGCCCCCCCCCAATATTTTTGAACCCAACTAACGTCTTATTTTCGTTTTATTGCATCCCCCCCGACGCCCCGCTTCCAACGAGGTGTCGCTGGAGTCCGTAGCTTCATAAAAAAAAAACACTTCATACATTTTGTTCTACGAAAAGTTTACTTAAGCGCTCCGTGCCTCTTAACTTTTTCCCTAGTTAACCCATTGCTGTAAAATTTCATCCAGAGGTACCTTGTGGTCTCCTTCTTAGTTTCCGCTTTTGGCCCCCCCCCAACATTTTTGAACCCAACTAACATCTAATTTGCGTTTTATTGCACCCCCCCCGACGCCCCGCTTCCAACGAGGTGTCATTCGAGTCCGTAGCTTCATAAAAAATTTTCACTTCATACATTTTGTTCTACGAAAAGTTTACTTAAGCGCTCCGTGCGCGCAGTACATTTCACACGTGTTTAGGACATTAATTCTCTTAACTTTTTCCCTAGTTAACCCATTGCTGTAAAATTTCATCCAGAGTTTACTTAAGCGCTCCGTGCAGCAAAAATGTTTGGACATAGGACACCCATAAAAAAGATAAAAGCTATAGATAATGTAAACATTATCTTCTCCCACCCCCCGACATCCGGGGATACCATACCCTCCCAGACGAGGGAACTCCCAAACGATCCACAGAATAAGATGAATACATGCAACCGCACTCCTGAAAACAAAACTACCTCTCCACCCGACAAAGCCAAGCAGGCCAGACCTGCATCAACCTCCAGCGTAAGGAGGAATATTGGAGAGTGGGAGGCTGATAAAACCGAGCCCCCACAGAAACCCGCGGTGACTCCCCCGCAGCACAACTCTGGAACGAACCTCTCCCATGAGAGCACACCAATCCCAGGCGGATCGTCTTCAGACGTTTCGGGGATCCCACCACCAAGATTAGCTTTCGCATCTAGAGTTGCCGAGGCAAGGTCATGCCTGAATAAGGCAAGGCTGCACCTGGGCAGTTCCAAAAACATAAAAAAAGATATAAAAATAGAGGTAACTGAAGCAATCGAACGACTTTACCAGATTATAAAGGAATCGGAAGCAGAAAGGATAATCCAAAAAGGAGAAAAAGTGACAAAAGAAATGGAAGCAATGATGGACGTAGGATTGAAAAGTCAGGAAAACCTAACTGATCTAAACCGGAAAATGGACGAAAATATCAGGCTTTTAAAGGAAAACGATAAGAAAATGAAGACACTCCAGGTCGCCATAGATAAACAATCCGGAATGTTCGAGCTAACAAAACTTGCGCAAAACGATATCCAAGTACAGGAACGTGAAGAGCTCATCACTGAAGTCATGGGATTGAGGCGCACTACGGAAGAGGTTCTGGACCATATTTCCGAGTTGAAAGAAAACGTCCCTTCTCTTACAAAAGAGATGTATGCGAGTGTGGTGAAAAAGTCTGGTCAGGAACGGGCGGTGCTGCACTCGGTATTAGTCTCATCAAAAAATGAGGAAGAAACGGGAGAGGACATACTGGAAAAGGTACGGAAAGCTGTAGATGCAAAAGAAGGTTGGATACAAGTGGAGCGAGTGAAAAAGGCGAAAGACAGGAAAATTATAATGGGATGTAAGACTCAAGAGGATAGAAGAAAGATCAAAGAGCGATTGGAAGCCGCAGGAGTGCACCTCGTGGTCGAGGAAGTGAAAAACAAGGACCCGCTCTTGATTCTGAAGGACGTGCTAGCGATACACAGTGACGAGGAGGTCCTCAACGCCTTCAGAAATCAGAACCGGGGGGTCTTTCGCAGCCTCGGCGACGAGGAAAACAGGATGATGGTAAAATACCGAAGAAGAGCCCGAAACCCTCTCGTTAACAATATCATACTTAGCGTTTCCCCCACGATTTGGAAAAGATCAACAGAAATGGGCAGGGTACGGATAGACCTCCAAATGATCCATGTAGCTGACCAGTCGCCATTGATACAATGCACCCGATGCTTGGGCTATGGACACAGCAAACGTTTCTGTAAAGAATCAACAGACCTGTGCAGCCACTGCGGCGGCCCGCATCTTAGAGCCGAATGTCCGAATAAGCTGGAAAATGTAGCACCGGTATGTATCAATTGCACTCAAGGCAAGAAAGATAACTGTGCGCACAATGCTTTTAGCAATGAATGCCCGACCCGCAGGAAATGGGACACATTGGCCCGAGCTTCTGTGGCATATTGCTAAGGTGATCGCAAATAACACTCTGCCGTACAAAATCTTCCAGGCCAACCTCCAACATAGTCACTTAGCCACCAATGAACTCTTACTGGAAGCAACAAAACGAAAGGTCGCCATAGCTTTACTCCAAGAACCATACACGGGCAGCGCACGAAGGATGAGAAGTTACCGGGGCGTAAGGATCTTCCAGAACTCTGAGGGGCAGGAAGGAACCGTCAAAGCGGCGATAGCCGTTCTTGACCAGGATTTGGACATCACGCAACACCCTCAACTCACTACTAATAACTTTGTCGTAATCAATGTCCAAACCAGAGCCTGGAGGATCACGCTGGTGTCCTACTACTTCGAGCCTGACAAACAAATTGAACCCTATCTCGAACATCTAAGGGAAATAGTAAGGAAAACGGGGCCTGTAAGACTCCTTATTGGAGGAGACGCAAATGCTAAAAGCACATGGTGGGGCAGCCCAAGCGAGAACCCAAGAGGCGAACAAATGTGCGGGGCCATGGACGAATTGGGTCTTCACGTCCTAAACATCGGTGACACTCCGACCTTCGACACCATTAGAGGAGGAATAAGGTTAACCAGTCACATTGACGTCACAGCCTGTTCGATAGACATGCTTGACCTCGTCGACACGTGGCAAATAGTAGAAGGCCTTACGAGTGCTGACCACAATGGAATCATGCTCGACATAAACCTACAAAAATCAAAAGGAACAAAAATAGAAAGAACAACCAGGATCTACAACACCAAAAAAGCAAATTGGGACCAATTTCGTGGGAATATGGCTCAATTGATGCAAGACAATAATCTAACAATACAAGAGCTAGACAAAGTAGACACAAAACAACTAGATACAATAGTAGAAACATACACAAAAGTAATTACAGATACATGCAAACAAACTATACCAAATAAAAACAAAAAAGAAATACTTACCATACCATGGTGGTCAGAAGAACTCGCAGCGAAGAAGAAACAGGTCGCCACCCGAAGACGGAGAATCAGAAACGCAGCTCCAATCCGAAGAGAGGCAGTGGTCAACCAGTACCTGGAAGTGAAGGAAACATACGAATTAGCAGTGAAGGAAGCACAGATCAAAAGCTGGAAAGAGTATTGCCGGAAACAGGATAGGGAAGGGGTCTGGGAAGGGATATACAGGATTATAGGGAGGACAGCAAAAAGAGAGGAAGACCTACCTTTACAAGTAGATGGAGTAACCTTGGATGCAAAAAATTCTGTAAAACTACTAGCCGAGACTTTCTACTCCGAGGACGCAGATGATGAGGACAACGAGGATCACCGCCAAACCCGTGAATTGGCTAAAACGGTAAACGCCTGGAGGCATGACGAGCAGCACGACCCGCCGTTTACATATAACGAACTCAGGGCAGTTCTCAAATCGTTTAACCCAAAGAAATCCCCGGGAGGCGATGGCCTCACGGCTGACATCTGCGGCCACGCGATAGAGAGCAACCCCGTATACTTTCTGACCCTGTTAAATAAATGTCTTGCCCACTGCCATTTCCCGAAGATATGGAAGGAGGCGACGGTGATAGTGCTAAGAAAACCAGGCAAAGACACCTACACCGTGCCCAAGTCGTACAGGCCGATTGGGCTTTTGCCTGTCCTTGGGAAAATCTACGAGAAGATGCTGGTCACTCGCCTGAAGTTCCACTTGCTTCCAAGGATAAGCAGTCGCCAGTTCGGTTTCATGCCGCAGAGAAGCACCGAGGACTCCCTCTTTATCCTTATGCGACACATAAGAGCAAAGCTCGAACAAAAGAAAATAATTACGCTCGTGTCGCTGGATATCGAGGGAGCCTTCGACAATGCTTGGTGGCCCAAAATCAAGGTGCGGCTAGCAGAAGAACACTGCCCAGTGAACTTGAGGCGAGTGATGGACAGCTATTTATGTGATAGAGTGGTAAAGCTGAGATACGCAGGGGAGGAATACGAAAGGAACACCAGCAAGGGATGCGTACAAGGTTCCATAGGAGGTCCCATACTCTGGAATCTTCTGCTGGACCCACTTCTAAAGGAGCTAGAAACCAAAGGATACTACTGTCAGGCCTTTGCGGACGATGTTGTTATGGTCTTCGACGGCGAGTCGGCATGGGGCATCGAAAGACAGGCGAATGCCGCTCTCGCGCACGTCCGGGCGTGGGGTATTAGAAATAAACTCACGTTCGCCCCGCACAAAACCTGTGCGATGGTAATAACACGGCGGGTAAATTATGTTACACCACGTCTGAGCATGGGCGGGGTCGACATTGACATGTCCCAAGAAATCAAGATCCTAGGACTTGTAATAGATGCAAAATTGACCTTCAATAGCCATTTAGTTAGCGTCTGCAAAAAGGCAATAAATATTTACAAGCAACTAGCCAGAACGGCGCGTGTGAGCTGGGGATTGCATCCGGAGGTAATTAGAACCATATACACAGCAGCAGTCGAACCGATCGTGTTGTATGCGGCTAGCGCATGGTCGCTGGCTGCAAACAAAATAGGAGTCCGAAAACAACTGGCTATAATCCAAAGAGGATTTGCCCAAAAACTCTGTAGAGCGTACCGCACAGTGTCATTAAACTCGGCCCTAGTGCTTGCTGGGATGCTCCCACTCGACCTTCGAATTCGCGAAGCGGCTGCGCTGTACGAGATCAAGAGGGGGGCGTCCCATCGGGCGCTAGGAAACCGGGAGATAGAGCAAATGACCTCAGCTATGGAGGCCCTACACCCTGCAGAGCAAACTGACCTAGTGTTCGAAACCCTGGTAGACGAGGAACAACTCAACAACCACAGCAATTTCGATGTGCGCATATTCACCGATGGTAGCAAGATTGAGGGAGGGGTTGGTGCGGCGCTGTCGATATGGAATAGCGTCGCAGAAATCAGGGCCCTCAAGCTTGCGCTACCATCATGCTGTACCGTCTACCAGGCAGAACTCCTGGCACTCAACAAGGCAACCATCGAAGCCTTGAACCATTCTGAATCAAACTTTGGCATCTACAGCGACTCCATGGCGGCTCTACAGACCATAGTTGACCCTCGTTCCTCCCATCCCTTAGCCGTAGAAGCGCGAGACACCATAAGACGCTGCGAGCTCCAAAATAAGAGTGTCTCGCTATTCTGGATCAAGGCCCACGCAGGTCTAACTGGAAACGAGAGGGCAGACCAGCTAGCCAAGGAGGCCGCATTAAAATTAAAAAGAAGACCTGATTATAACCGGTGTCCTGTATCATTCGTCAAGCGACAAATCCGACTGGAGTCGCTTGACGAATGGAACAGTCGCTACAAGGCAGGAGAAACGGCGTCAACAACTAAGGTGTTCTTCCCCGACGCGATAGACGCCTACAGCATCGTGAGGAAGATAGAGATCGACCCAATTATGACGCAGGTATTGACAGGACACGGCGGGTTCTCCGAGTACTTGAATCGCTTCAAGCGCAAGGAGAGCCCGGCATGCATCTGCGACCCGGAGATCGAAGAAAGCGTTTTGCACATCATCGTGGAATGTCCGGTCCACTGCAAAGAAAGAACGGAACTGGAAACAATACTTGGAATAAAAATAACAACACACGAAATAAAAAATTTAATAAATGATAAAAGCACTAGAGACTTCTTTATAAAATTTTGCAAAGAAATAGCCCGTAAAGTGGCATTAAGAAACAAATAGTACACACTATATATACTCTAACAAAATAACAGGCTTGCTCAACAAATTAAAACAAGACATAAAAAAGTCCCTGACTTCCACATCAGGGGAACATCAGTTAAATAAAAAAAAAAAAAAAAAAAAAAAAAAAAAAAAAAAAAAAAAAAAAAAAACATAGACGGATTTCTATTGAAATCCACCTAAGCTCTGACAATTCGCATACATTTGGTTGTTCTGCGAATACAAAATTTCTTTAAATTGGTCAATTGTTATAACTATTTTTAAATTTTACTTACCAATACTGCTGGTCGGCTGCTCCCGCTGCTTTTCAGTGCTGTGGCGCTGAAAATTTCATTTCTGAAAAAATTTAATTAATTAAAGTTCGAAATTTTTACGCTTTTTTGGCAATAACTCTAAATTTTTCTTCCAAATTCTGACGCAATTTTTTCGCCCCGCTCTCCCCTCGTCGCCCCGCGTCCAACGACGTATCGCTCGAGGGTGTAGACCCACTAAAAAACGAAAAAGTTGCTAACCTAACCTAACCTAAGGGACGGGACATAGACGGATTTCTATTGAAATCCACCTAAGCTCTGACAATTCGCATACATTTGGTTGTTCTGCGAATACAAAATTTCTTTAAATTGGTCAATTGTTATAACTATTTTTAAATTTTACTTACCAATACTGCTGGTCGGCTGCTCCCGCTGCTTTTCAGTGCTGTGGCGCTGAAAATTTCATTTCTGAAAAAATTTAATTAATTAAAGTTCGAAATTTTTACGCTTTTTTGGCAATAACTCTAAATTTTTCTTCCAAATTCTGACGCAATTTTTTCGCCCCGCTCTCCCCTCGTCGCCCCGCGTCCAACGACGTATCGCTCGAGGGTGTAGACCCACTAAAAAAACGAAAAAGTTGCTAACCTAACCTAACCTAAGGGACGGGACATAGACGGATTTCTATTGAAATCCACCTAAGCTCTGACAATTCGCATACATTTGGTTGTTCTGCGAATACAAAATTTCTTTAAATTGGTCAATTGTTATAACTATTTTTAAATTTTACTTACCAATACTGCTGGTCGGCTGCTCCCGCTGCTTTTCAGTGCTGTGGCGCTGAAAATTTCATTTCTGAAAAAATTTAATTAATTAAAGTTCGAAATTTTTACGCTTTTTTGGCAATAACTCTAAATTTTTCTTCCAAATTCTGACGCAATTTTTTCGCCCCGCTCTCCCCTCGTCGCCCCGCGTCCAACGACGTATCGCTCGAGGGTGTAGACCCACTAAAAAACGAAAAAGTTGCTAACCTAACCTAACCTAAGGGACGGGACATAGACGGATTTCTATTGAAATCCACCTAAGCTCTGACAATTCGCATACATTTGGTTGTTCTGCGAATACAAAATTTCTTTAAATTGGTCAATTGTTATAACTATTTTTAAATTTTACTTACCAATACTGCTGGTCGGCTGCTCCCGCTGCTTTTCAGTGCTGTGGCGCTGAAAATTTCATTTCTGAAAAAATTTAATTAATTAAAGTTCGAAATTTTTACGCTTTTTTGGCAATAACTCTAAATTTTTCTTCCAAATTCTGACGCAATTTTTTCGCCCCGCTCTCCCCTCGTCGCCCCGCGTCCAACGACGTATCGCTCGAGGGTGTAGACCCACTAAAAAACGAAAAAGTTGCTAACCTAACCTAACCTAAGGGACGGGACATAGACGGATTTCTATTGAAATCCACCTAAGCTCTGACAATTCGCATACATTTGGTTGTTCTGCGAATACAAAATTTCTTTAAATTGGTCAATTGTTATAACTATTTTTAAATTTTACTTACCAATACTGCTGGTCGGCTGCTCCCGCTGCTTTTCAGTGCTGTGGCGCTGAAAATTTCATTTCTGAAAAAATTTAATTAATTAAAGTTCGAAATTTTTACGCTTTTTTGGCAATAACTCTAAATTTTTCTTCCAAATTCTGACGCAATTTTTTCGCCCCGCTCTCCCCTCGTCGCCCCGCGTCCAACGACGTATCGCTCGAGGGTGTAGACCCACTAAAAAACGAAAAAGTTGCTAACCTAACCTAACCTAAGGGACGGGACATAGACGGATTTCTATTGAAATCCACCTAAGCTCTGACAATTCGCATACATTTGGTTGTTCTGCGAATACAAAATTTCTTTAAATTGGTCAATTGTTATAACTATTTTTAAATTTTACTTACCAATACTGCTGGTCGGCTGCTCCCGCTGCTTTTCAGTGCTGTGGCGCTGAAAATTTCATTTCTGAAAAAATTTAATTAATTAAAGTTCGAAATTTTTACGCTTTTTTGGCAATAACTCTAAATTTTTCTTCCAAATTCTGACGCAATTTTTTCGCCCCGCTCTCCCCTCGTCGCCCCGCGTCCAACGACGTATCGCTCGAGGGTGTAGACCCACTAAAAAACGAAAAAGTTGCTAACCTAACCTAACCTAAGGGACGGGACATAGACGGATTTCTATTGAAATCCACCTAAGCTCTGACAATTCGCATACATTTGGTTGTTCTGCGAATACAAAATTTCTTTAAATTGGTCAATTGTTATAACTATTTTTAAATTTTACTTACCAATACTGCTGGTCGGCTGCTCCCGCTGCTTTTCAGTGCTGTGGCGCTGAAAATTTCATTTCTGAAAAAATTTAATTAATTAAAGTTCGAAATTTTTACGCTTTTTTGGCAATAACTCTAAATTTTTCTTCCAAATTCTGACGCAATTTTTTCGCCCCGCTCTCCCCTCGTCGCCCCGCGTCCAACGACGTATCGCTCGAGGGTGTAGACCCACTAAAAAACGAAAAAGTTGCTAACCTAACCTAACCTAAGGGACGGGACATAGACGGATTTCTATTGAAATCCACCTAAGCTCTGACAATTCGCATACATTTGGTTGTTCTGCGAATACAAAATTTCTTTAAATTGGTCAATTGTTATAACTATTTTTAAATTTTACTTACCAATACTGCTGGTCGGCTGCTCCCGCTGCTTTTCAGTGCTGTGGCGCTGAAAATTTCATTTCTGAAAAAATTTAATTAATTAAAGTTCGAAATTTTTACGCTTTTTTGGCAATAACTCTAAATTTTTCTTCCAAATTCTGACGCAATTTTTTCGCCCCGCTCTCCCCTCGTCGCCCCGCGTCCAACGACGTATCGCTCGAGGGTGTAGACCCACTAAAAAACGAAAAAGTTGCTAACCTAACCTAACCTAAGGGACGGGACATAGACGGATTTCTATTGAAATCCACCTAAGCTCTGACAATTCGCATACATTTGGTTGTTCTGCGAATACAAAATTTCTTAAATTGGTCAATTGTTATAACTATTTTTAAATTTTACTTACCAATACTGCTGGTCGGCTGCTCCCGCTGCTTTTCAGTGCTGTGGCGCTGAAAATTTCATTTCTGAAAAAATTTAATTAATTAAAGTTCGAAATTTTTACGCTTTTTTGGCAATAACTCTAAATTTTTCTTCCAAATTCTGACGCAATTTTTTCGCCCCGCTCTCCCCTCGTCGCCCCGCGTCCAACGACGTATCGCTCGAGGGTGTAGACCCACTAAAAAACGAAAAAGTTGCTAACCTAACCTAACCTAAGGGACGGGACATAGACGGATTTCTATTGAAATCCACCTAAGCTCTGACAATTCGCATACATTTGGTTGTTCTGCGAATACAAAATTTCTTTAAATTGGTCAATTGTTATAACTATTTTTAAATTTTACTTACCAATACTGCTGGTCGGCTGCTCCGCTGCTTTTCAGTGCTGTGGCGCTGAAAATTTCATTTCTGAAAAAATTTAATTAATTAAAGTTCGAAATTTTTACGCTTTTTTGGCAATAACTCTAAATTTTTCTTCCAAATTCTGACGCAATTTTTTCGCCCCGCTCTCCCCTCGTCGCCCCGCGTCCAACGACGTATCGCTCGAGGGTGTAGACCCACTAAAAAACGAAAAAGTTGCTAACCTAACCTAACCTAAGGGACGGGACATAGACGGATTTCTATTGAAATCCACTAAGCTCTGACAATTCGCATACATTTGGTTGTTCTGCGAATACAAAATTTCTTTAAATTGGTCAATTGTTATAACTATTTTTAAATTTTACTTACCAATACTGCTGGTCGGCTGCTCCCGCTGCTTTTCAGTGCTGTGGCGCTGAAAATTTCATTTCTGAAAAAATTTAATTAATTAAAGTTCGAAATTTTTACGCTTTTTTGGCAATAACTCTAAATTTTTCTTCCAAATTCTGACGCAATTTTTTCGCCCCGCTCTCCCCTCGTCGCCCCGCGTCAACGACGTATCGCTCGAGGGTGTAGACCCACTAAAAACGAAAAAGTTGCTAACCTAACCTAACCTAAGGGACGGGACATAGACGGATTTCTATTGAAATCCACCTAAGCTCTGACAATTCGCATACATTTGGTTGTTCTGCGAATACAAAATTTCTTAAATTGGTCAATTGTTATAACTATTTTTAAATTTTACTTACCAATACTGCTGGTCGGCTGCTCCCGCTGCTTTCAGTGCTGTGGCGCTGAAAATTTCATTTCTGAAAAAATTTAATTAATTAAAGTTCGAAATTTTTACGCTTTTTGGCAATAACTCTAAATTTTTCTTCCAAATTCTGACGCAATTTTTTCGCCCCGCTCTCCCCTCGTCGCCCCGCGTCCAAGCGACGTATCGCTCGAGGTGTAGACCCACTAAAAAACGAAAAAGTTGCTAACCTAACCTAACCTAAGGGACGGGACATAGACGGATTTCTATTGAAATCCACCTAAGCTCTGACAATTCGCATACATTTGGTTGTTCTGCGAATACAAAATTTCTTTAAATTGGTCAATTGTTATAACTATTTTAAATTTTACTTACCAATACTGCTGGTCGGCTGCTCCCGCTGCTTTCAGTGCTGTGGCGCTGAAAATTTCATTTCTGAAAAAATTTAATTAATTAAAGTTCGAAATTTTTACGCTTTTTTGGCAATAACTCTAAATTTTTCTTCCAAATTCTGACGCAATTTTTTCGCCCCGCTCTCCCCTCGTCGCCCCGCGTCCAACGACGTATCGCTCGAGGGTGTAGACCCACTAAAAAACGAAAAAGTTGCTAACCTAACCTAACCTAAGGGACGGGACATAGACGGATTTCTATTGAAATCCACCTAAGCTCTGACAATTCGCATACATTTGGTTGTTCTGCGAATACAAAATTTCTTTAAATTGGTCAATTGTTATAACTATTTTAAATTTTACTTACCAATACTGCTGGTCGGCTGCTCCCGCTGCTTTTCAGTGCTGTGGCGCTGAAAATTTCATTTCTGAAAAAATTTA
>CAJHVG010000018.1:0-17124 GCA_905147325.1 Notodonta dromedarius
GCGAATACAAAATTTCTTTAAATTGGTCAATTGTTATAACTAATTTTAAATTTTACTTACCAATACTGCTGGTCGGCTGCTCCCGCTGCTTTTCAGTGCTGTGGCGCTGAAAATTTCATTTCTGAAAAAATTTAATTAATTAAAGTTCGAAATTTTTACACTTTTTTGGCAATAACTCTAAATTTTTCTTCCAAATTCTGACGCAATTTTTTCGCCCCGCTCTCCCCTCGTCGCCCCGCGTCCAACGACGTATCGCTCGAGGGTGTAGACCCACCAAAAAACGAAAAAGTTGCTAACCTAACCTAACCTAAGGGACGGGACATAGACGGATTTCTATTGAAATCCACCTAAGCTCTGACAATTCGCATACATTTGGTTGTTCTGCGAATACAAAATTTCTTTAAATTGGTCAATTGTTATAACTAATTTTAAATTTTACTTACCAATACTGCTGGTCGGCTGCTCCCGCTGCTTTTCAGTGCTGTGGCGCTGAAAATTTCATTTCTGAAAAAATTTAATTAATTAAAGTTCGAAATTTTTACACTTTTTTGGCAATAACTCTAAATTTTTCTTCCAAATTCTGACGCAATTTTTTCGCCCCGCTCTCCCCTCGTCGCCCCGCGTCCAACGACGTATCGCTCGAGGGTGTAGACCCACCAAAAAACGAAAAAGTTGCTAACCTAACCTAACCTAAGGGACGGGACATAGACGGATTTCTATTGAAATCCACCTAAGCTCTGACAATTCGCATACATTTGGTTGTTCTGCGAATACAAAATTTCTTTAAATTGGTCAATTGTTATAACTAATTTTAAATTTTACTTACCAATACTGCTGGTCGGCTGCTCCCGCTGCTTTTCAGTGCTGTGGCGCTGAAAATTTCATTTCTGAAAAAATTTAATTAATTAAAGTTCGAAATTTTTACACTTTTTTGGCAATAACTCTAAATTTTTCTTCCAAATTCTGACGCAATTTTTTCGCCCCGCTCTCCCCTCGTCGCCCCGCGTCCAACGACGTATCGCTCGAGGGTGTAGACCCACCAAAAAACGAAAAAGTTGCTAACCTAACCTAACCTAAGGGACGGGACATAGACGGATTTCTATTGAAATCCACCTAAGCTCTGACAATTCGCATACATTTGGTTGTTCTGCGAATACAAAATTTCTTTAAATTGGTCAATTGTTATAACTAATTTTAAATTTTACTTACCAATACTGCTGGTCGGCTGCTCCCGCTGCTTTTCAGTGCTGTGGCGCTGAAAATTTCATTTCTGAAAAAATTTAATTAATTAAAGTTCGAAATTTTTACACTTTTTTGGCAATAACTCTAAATTTTTCTTCCAAATTCTGACGCAATTTTTTCGCCCCGCTCTCCCCTCGTCGCCCCGCGTCCAACGACGTATCGCTCGAGGGTGTAGACCCACCAAAAAACGAAAAAGTTGCTAACCTAACCTAACCTAAGGGACGGGACATAGACGGATTTCTATTGAAATCCACCTAAGCTCTGACAATTCGCATACATTTGGTTGTTCTGCGAATACAAAATTTCTTTAAATTGGTCAATTGTTATAACTAATTTTAAATTTTACTTACCAATACTGCTGGTCGGCTGCTCCCGCTGCTTTTCAGTGCTGTGGCGCTGAAAATTTCATTTCTGAAAAAATTTAATTAATTAAAGTTCGAAATTTTTACACTTTTTTGGCAATAACTCTAAATTTTTCTTCCAAATTCTGACGCAATTTTTTCGCCCCGCTCTCCCCTCGTCGCCCCGCGTCCAACGACGTATCGCTCGAGGGTGTAGACCCACCAAAAAACGAAAAAGTTGCTAACCTAACCTAACCTAAGGGACGGGACATAGACGGATTTCTATTGAAATCCACCTAAGCTCTGACAATTCGCATACATTTGGTTGTTCTGCGAATACAAAATTTCTTTAAATTGGTCAATTGTTATAACTAATTTTAAATTTTACTTACCAATACTGCTGGTCGGCTGCTCCCGCTGCTTTTCAGTGCTGTGGCGCTGAAAATTTCATTTCTGAAAAAATTTAATTAATTAAAGTTCGAAATTTTTACACTTTTTTGGCAATAACTCTAAATTTTTCTTCCAAATTCTGACGCAATTTTTTCGCCCCGCTCTCCCCTCGTCGCCCCGCGTCCAACGACGTATCGCTCGAGGGTGTAGACCCACCAAAAAACGAAAAAGTTGCTAACCTAACCTAACCTAAGGGACGGGACATAGACGGATTTCTATTGAAATCCACCTAAGCTCTGACAATTCGCATACATTTGGTTGTTCTGCGAATACAAAATTTCTTTAAATTGGTCAATTGTTATAACTAATTTTAAATTTTACTTACCAATACTGCTGGTCGGCTGCTCCCGCTGCTTTTCAGTGCTGTGGCGCTGAAAATTTCATTTCTGAAAAAATTTAATTAATTAAAGTTCGAAATTTTTACACTTTTTTGGCAATAACTCTAAATTTTTCTTCCAAATTCTGACGCAATTTTTTCGCCCCGCTCTCCCCTCGTCGCCCCGCGTCCAACGACGTATCGCTCGAGGGTGTAGACCCACCAAAAAACGAAAAAGTTGCTAACCTAACCTAACCTAAGGGACGGGACATAGACGGATTTCTATTGAAATCCACCTAAGCTCTGACAATTCGCATACATTTGGTTGTTCTGCGAATACAAAATTTCTTTAAATTGGTCAATTGTTATAACTAATTTTAAATTTTACTTACCAATACTGCTGGTCGGCTGCTCCCGCTGCTTTTCAGTGCTGTGGCGCTGAAAATTTCATTTCTGAAAAAATTTAATTAATTAAAGTTCGAAATTTTTACACTTTTTTGGCAATAACTCTAAATTTTTCTTCCAAATTCTGACGCAATTTTTTCGCCCCGCTCTCCCCTCGTCGCCCCGCGTCCAACGACGTATCGCTCGAGGGTGTAGACCCACCAAAAAACGAAAAAGTTGCTAACCTAACCTAACCTAAGGGACGGGACATAGACGGATTTCTATTGAAATCCACCTAAGCTCTGACAATTCGCATACATTTGGTTGTTCTGCGAATACAAAATTTCTTTAAATTGGTCAATTGTTATAACTAATTTTAAATTTTACTTACCAATACTGCTGGTCGGCTGCTCCCGCTGCTTTTCAGTGCTGTGGCGCTGAAAATTTCATTTCTGAAAAAATTTAATTAATTAAAGTTCGAAATTTTTACACTTTTTTGGCAATAACTCTAAATTTTTCTTCCAAATTCTGACGCAATTTTTTCGCCCCGCTCTCCCCTCGTCGCCCCGCGTCCAACGACGTATCGCTCGAGGGTGTAGACCCACCAAAAAACGAAAAAGTTGCTAACCTAACCTAACCTAAGGGACGGGACATAGACGGATTTCTATTGAAATCCACCTAAGCTCTGACAATTCGCATACATTTGGTTGTTCTGCGAATACAAAATTTCTTTAAATTGGTCAATTGTTATAACTAATTTTAAATTTTACTTACCAATACTGCTGGTCGGCTGCTCCCGCTGCTTTTCAGTGCTGTGGCGCTGAAAATTTCATTTCTGAAAAAATTTAATTAATTAAAGTTCGAAATTTTTACACTTTTTTGGCAATAACTCTAAATTTTTCTTCCAAATTCTGACGCAATTTTTTCGCCCCGCTCTCCCCTCGTCGCCCCGCGTCCAACGACGTATCGCTCGAGGGTGTAGACCCACCAAAAAACGAAAAAGTTGCTAACCTAACCTAACCTAAGGGACGGGACATAGACGGATTTCTATTGAAATCCACCTAAGCTCTGACAATTCGCATACATTTGGTTGTTCTGCGAATACAAAATTTCTTTAAATTGGTCAATTGTTATAACTAATTTTAAATTTTACTTACCAATACTGCTGGTCGGCTGCTCCCGCTGCTTTTCAGTGCTGTGGCGCTGAAAATTTCATTTCTGAAAAAATTTAATTAATTAAAGTTCGAAATTTTTACACTTTTTTGGCAATAACTCTAAATTTTTCTTCCAAATTCTGACGCAATTTTTTCGCCCCGCTCTCCCCTCGTCGCCCCGCGTCCAACGACGTATCGCTCGAGGGTGTAGACCCACCAAAAAACGAAAAAGTTGCTAACCTAACCTAACCTAAGGGACGGGACATAGACGGATTTCTATTGAAATCCACCTAAGCTCTGACAATTCGCATACATTTGGTTGTTCTGCGAATACAAAATTTCTTTAAATTGGTCAATTGTTATAACTAATTTTAAATTTTACTTACCAATACTGCTGGTCGGCTGCTCCCGCTGCTTTTCAGTGCTGTGGCGCTGAAAATTTCATTTCTGAAAAAATTTAATTAATTAAAGTTCGAAATTTTTACACTTTTTTGGCAATAACTCTAAATTTTTCTTCCAAATTCTGACGCAATTTTTTCGCCCCGCTCTCCCCTCGTCGCCCCGCGTCCAACGACGTATCGCTCGAGGGTGTAGACCCACCAAAAAACGAAAAAGTTGCTAACCTAACCTAACCTAAGGGACGGGACATAGACGGATTTCTATTGAAATCCACCTAAGCTCTGACAATTCGCATACATTTGGTTGTTCTGCGAATACAAAATTTCTTTAAATTGGTCAATTGTTATAACTAATTTTAAATTTTACTTACCAATACTGCTGGTCGGCTGCTCCCGCTGCTTTTCAGTGCTGTGGCGCTGAAAATTTCATTTCTGAAAAAATTTAATTAATTAAAGTTCGAAATTTTTACACTTTTTTGGCAATAACTCTAAATTTTTCTTCCAAATTCTGACGCAATTTTTTCGCCCCGCTCTCCCCTCGTCGCCCCGCGTCCAACGACGTATCGCTCGAGGGTGTAGACCCACCAAAAAACGAAAAAGTTGCTAACCTAACCTAACCTAAGGGACGGGACATAGACGGATTTCTATTGAAATCCACCTAAGCTCTGACAATTCGCATACATTTGGTTGTTCTGCGAATACAAAATTTCTTTAAATTGGTCAATTGTTATAACTAATTTTAAATTTTACTTACCAATACTGCTGGTCGGCTGCTCCCGCTGCTTTTCAGTGCTGTGGCGCTGAAAATTTCATTTCTGAAAAAATTTAATTAATTAAAGTTCGAAATTTTTACACTTTTTTGGCAATAACTCTAAATTTTTCTTCCAAATTCTGACGCAATTTTTTCGCCCCGCTCTCCCCTCGTCGCCCCGCGTCCAACGACGTATCGCTCGAGGGTGTAGACCCACCAAAAAACGAAAAAGTTGCTAACCTAACCTAACCTAAGGGACGGGACATAGACGGATTTCTATTGAAATCCACCTAAGCTCTGACAATTCGCATACATTTGGTTGTTCTGCGAATACAAAATTTCTTTAAATTGGTCAATTGTTATAACTAATTTTAAATTTTACTTACCAATACTGCTGGTCGGCTGCTCCCGCTGCTTTTCAGTGCTGTGGCGCTGAAAATTTCATTTCTGAAAAAATTTAATTAATTAAAGTTCGAAATTTTTACACTTTTTTGGCAATAACTCTAAATTTTTCTTCCAAATTCTGACGCAATTTTTTCGCCCCGCTCTCCCCTCGTCGCCCCGCGTCCAACGACGTATCGCTCGAGGGTGTAGACCCACCAAAAAACGAAAAAGTTGCTAACCTAACCTAACCTAAGGGACGGGACATAGACGGATTTCTATTGAAATCCACCTAAGCTCTGACAATTCGCATACATTTGGTTGTTCTGCGAATACAAAATTTCTTTAAATTGGTCAATTGTTATAACTAATTTTAAATTTTACTTACCAATACTGCTGGTCGGCTGCTCCCGCTGCTTTTCAGTGCTGTGGCGCTGAAAATTTCATTTCTGAAAAAATTTAATTAATTAAAGTTCGAAATTTTTACACTTTTTTGGCAATAACTCTAAATTTTTCTTCCAAATTCTGACGCAATTTTTTCGCCCCGCTCTCCCCTCGTCGCCCCGCGTCCAACGACGTATCGCTCGAGGGTGTAGACCCACCAAAAAACGAAAAAGTTGCTAACCTAACCTAACCTAAGGGACGGGACATAGACGGATTTCTATTGAAATCCACCTAAGCTCTGACAATTCGCATACATTTGGTTGTTCTGCGAATACAAAATTTCTTTAAATTGGTCAATTGTTATAACTAATTTTAAATTTTACTTACCAATACTGCTGGTCGGCTGCTCCCGCTGCTTTTCAGTGCTGTGGCGCTGAAAATTTCATTTCTGAAAAAATTTAATTAATTAAAGTTCGAAATTTTTACACTTTTTTGGCAATAACTCTAAATTTTTCTTCCAAATTCTGACGCAATTTTTTCGCCCCGCTCTCCCCTCGTCGCCCCGCGTCCAACGACGTATCGCTCGAGGGTGTAGACCCACCAAAAAACGAAAAAGTTGCTAACCTAACCTAACCTAAGGGACGGGACATAGACGGATTTCTATTGAAATCCACCTAAGCTCTGACAATTCGCATACATTTGGTTGTTCTGCGAATACAAAATTTCTTTAAATTGGTCAATTGTTATAACTAATTTTAAATTTTACTTACCAATACTGCTGGTCGGCTGCTCCCGCTGCTTTTCAGTGCTGTGGCGCTGAAAATTTCATTTCTGAAAAAATTTAATTAATTAAAGTTCGAAATTTTTACACTTTTTTGGCAATAACTCTAAATTTTTCTTCCAAATTCTGACGCAATTTTTTCGCCCCGCTCTCCCCTCGTCGCCCCGCGTCCAACGACGTATCGCTCGAGGGTGTAGACCCACCAAAAAACGAAAAAGTTGCTAACCTAACCTAACCTAAGGGACGGGACATAGACGGATTTCTATTGAAATCCACCTAAGCTCTGACAATTCGCATACATTTGGTTGTTCTGCGAATACAAAATTTCTTTAAATTGGTCAATTGTTATAACTAATTTTAAATTTTACTTACCAATACTGCTGGTCGGCTGCTCCCGCTGCTTTTCAGTGCTGTGGCGCTGAAAATTTCATTTCTGAAAAAATTTAATTAATTAAAGTTCGAAATTTTTACACTTTTTTGGCAATAACTCTAAATTTTTCTTCCAAATTCTGACGCAATTTTTTCGCCCCGCTCTCCCCTCGTCGCCCCGCGTCCAACGACGTATCGCTCGAGGGTGTAGACCCACCAAAAAACGAAAAAGTTGCTAACCTAACCTAACCTAAGGGACGGGACATAGACGGATTTCTATTGAAATCCACCTAAGCTCTGACAATTCGCATACATTTGGTTGTTCTGCGAATACAAAATTTCTTTAAATTGGTCAATTGTTATAACTAATTTTAAATTTTACTTACCAATACTGCTGGTCGGCTGCTCCCGCTGCTTTTCAGTGCTGTGGCGCTGAAAATTTCATTTCTGAAAAAATTTAATTAATTAAAGTTCGAAATTTTTACACTTTTTTGGCAATAACTCTAAATTTTTCTTCCAAATTCTGACGCAATTTTTTCGCCCCGCTCTCCCCTCGTCGCCCCGCGTCCAACGACGTATCGCTCGAGGGTGTAGACCCACCAAAAAACGAAAAAGTTGCTAACCTAACCTAACCTAAGGGACGGGACATAGACGGATTTCTATTGAAATCCACCTAAGCTCTGACAATTCGCATACATTTGGTTGTTCTGCGAATACAAAATTTCTTTAAATTGGTCAATTGTTATAACTAATTTTAAATTTTACTTACCAATACTGCTGGTCGGCTGCTCCCGCTGCTTTTCAGTGCTGTGGCGCTGAAAATTTCATTTCTGAAAAAATTTAATTAATTAAAGTTCGAAATTTTTACACTTTTTTGGCAATAACTCTAAATTTTTCTTCCAAATTCTGACGCAATTTTTTCGCCCCGCTCTCCCCTCGTCGCCCCGCGTCCAACGACGTATCGCTCGAGGGTGTAGACCCACCAAAAAACGAAAAAGTTGCTAACCTAACCTAACCTAAGGGACGGGACATAGACGGATTTCTATTGAAATCCACCTAAGCTCTGACAATTCGCATACATTTGGTTGTTCTGCGAATACAAAATTTCTTTAAATTGGTCAATTGTTATAACTAATTTTAAATTTTACTTACCAATACTGCTGGTCGGCTGCTCCCGCTGCTTTTCAGTGCTGTGGCGCTGAAAATTTCATTTCTGAAAAAATTTAATTAATTAAAGTTCGAAATTTTTACACTTTTTTGGCAATAACTCTAAATTTTTCTTCCAAATTCTGACGCAATTTTTTCGCCCCGCTCTCCCCTCGTCGCCCCGCGTCCAACGACGTATCGCTCGAGGGTGTAGACCCACCAAAAAACGAAAAAGTTGCTAACCTAACCTAACCTAAGGGACGGGACATAGACGGATTTCTATTGAAATCCACCTAAGCTCTGACAATTCGCATACATTTGGTTGTTCTGCGAATACAAAATTTCTTTAAATTGGTCAATTGTTATAACTAATTTTAAATTTTACTTACCAATACTGCTGGTCGGCTGCTCCCGCTGCTTTTCAGTGCTGTGGCGCTGAAAATTTCATTTCTGAAAAAATTTAATTAATTAAAGTTCGAAATTTTTACACTTTTTTGGCAATAACTCTAAATTTTTCTTCCAAATTCTGACGCAATTTTTTCGCCCCGCTCTCCCCTCGTCGCCCCGCGTCCAACGACGTATCGCTCGAGGGTGTAGACCCACCAAAAAACGAAAAAGTTGCTAACCTAACCTAACCTAAGGGACGGGACATAGACGGATTTCTATTGAAATCCACCTAAGCTCTGACAATTCGCATACATTTGGTTGTTCTGCGAATACAAAATTTCTTTAAATTGGTCAATTGTTATAACTAATTTTAAATTTTACTTACCAATACTGCTGGTCGGCTGCTCCCGCTGCTTTTCAGTGCTGTGGCGCTGAAAATTTCATTTCTGAAAAAATTTAATTAATTAAAGTTCGAAATTTTTACACTTTTTTGGCAATAACTCTAAATTTTTCTTCCAAATTCTGACGCAATTTTTTCGCCCCGCTCTCCCCTCGTCGCCCCGCGTCCAACGACGTATCGCTCGAGGGTGTAGACCCACCAAAAAACGAAAAAGTTGCTAACCTAACCTAACCTAAGGGACGGGACATAGACGGATTTCTATTGAAATCCACCTAAGCTCTGACAATTCGCATACATTTGGTTGTTCTGCGAATACAAAATTTCTTTAAATTGGTCAATTGTTATAACTAATTTTAAATTTTACTTACCAATACTGCTGGTCGGCTGCTCCCGCTGCTTTTCAGTGCTGTGGCGCTGAAAATTTCATTTCTGAAAAAATTTAATTAATTAAAGTTCGAAATTTTTACACTTTTTTGGCAATAACTCTAAATTTTTCTTCCAAATTCTGACGCAATTTTTTCGCCCCGCTCTCCCCTCGTCGCCCCGCGTCCAACGACGTATCGCTCGAGGGTGTAGACCCACCAAAAAACGAAAAAGTTGCTAACCTAACCTAACCTAAGGGACGGGACATAGACGGATTTCTATTGAAATCCACCTAAGCTCTGACAATTCGCATACATTTGGTTGTTCTGCGAATACAAAATTTCTTTAAATTGGTCAATTGTTATAACTAATTTTAAATTTTACTTACCAATACTGCTGGTCGGCTGCTCCCGCTGCTTTTCAGTGCTGTGGCGCTGAAAATTTCATTTCTGAAAAAATTTAATTAATTAAAGTTCGAAATTTTTACACTTTTTTGGCAATAACTCTAAATTTTTCTTCCAAATTCTGACGCAATTTTTTCGCCCCGCTCTCCCCTCGTCGCCCCGCGTCCAACGACGTATCGCTCGAGGGTGTAGACCCACCAAAAAACGAAAAAGTTGCTAACCTAACCTAACCTAAGGGACGGGACATAGACGGATTTCTATTGAAATCCACCTAAGCTCTGACAATTCGCATACATTTGGTTGTTCTGCGAATACAAAATTTCTTTAAATTGGTCAATTGTTATAACTAATTTTAAATTTTACTTACCAATACTGCTGGTCGGCTGCTCCCGCTGCTTTTCAGTGCTGTGGCGCTGAAAATTTCATTTCTGAAAAAATTTAATTAATTAAAGTTCGAAATTTTTACACTTTTTTGGCAATAACTCTAAATTTTTCTTCCAAATTCTGACGCAATTTTTTCGCCCCGCTCTCCCCTCGTCGCCCCGCGTCCAACGACGTATCGCTCGAGGGTGTAGACCCACCAAAAAACGAAAAAGTTGCTAACCTAACCTAACCTAAGGGACGGGACATAGACGGATTTCTATTGAAATCCACCTAAGCTCTGACAATTCGCATACATTTGGTTGTTCTGCGAATACAAAATTTCTTTAAATTGGTCAATTGTTATAACTAATTTTAAATTTTACTTACCAATACTGCTGGTCGGCTGCTCCCGCTGCTTTTCAGTGCTGTGGCGCTGAAAATTTCATTTCTGAAAAAATTTAATTAATTAAAGTTCGAAATTTTTACACTTTTTTGGCAATAACTCTAAATTTTTCTTCCAAATTCTGACGCAATTTTTTCGCCCCGCTCTCCCCTCGTCGCCCCGCGTCCAACGACGTATCGCTCGAGGGTGTAGACCCACCAAAAAACGAAAAAGTTGCTAACCTAACCTAACCTAAGGGACGGGACATAGACGGATTTCTATTGAAATCCACCTAAGCTCTGACAATTCGCATACATTTGGTTGTTCTGCGAATACAAAATTTCTTTAAATTGGTCAATTGTTATAACTAATTTTAAATTTTACTTACCAATACTGCTGGTCGGCTGCTCCCGCTGCTTTTCAGTGCTGTGGCGCTGAAAATTTCATTTCTGAAAAAATTTAATTAATTAAAGTTCGAAATTTTTACACTTTTTTGGCAATAACTCTAAATTTTTCTTCCAAATTCTGACGCAATTTTTTCGCCCCGCTCTCCCCTCGTCGCCCCGCGTCCAACGACGTATCGCTCGAGGGTGTAGACCCACCAAAAAACGAAAAAGTTGCTAACCTAACCTAACCTAAGGGACGGGACATAGACGGATTTCTATTGAAATCCACCTAAGCTCTGACAATTCGCATACATTTGGTTGTTCTGCGAATACAAAATTTCTTTAAATTGGTCAATTGTTATAACTAATTTTAAATTTTACTTACCAATACTGCTGGTCGGCTGCTCCCGCTGCTTTTCAGTGCTGTGGCGCTGAAAATTTCATTTCTGAAAAAATTTAATTAATTAAAGTTCGAAATTTTTACACTTTTTTGGCAATAACTCTAAATTTTTCTTCCAAATTCTGACGCAATTTTTTCGCCCCGCTCTCCCCTCGTCGCCCCGCGTCCAACGACGTATCGCTCGAGGGTGTAGACCCACCAAAAAACGAAAAAGTTGCTAACCTAACCTAACCTAAGGGACGGGACATAGACGGATTTCTATTGAAATCCACCTAAGCTCTGACAATTCGCATACATTTGGTTGTTCTGCGAATACAAAATTTCTTTAAATTGGTCAATTGTTATAACTAATTTTAAATTTTACTTACCAATACTGCTGGTCGGCTGCTCCCGCTGCTTTTCAGTGCTGTGGCGCTGAAAATTTCATTTCTGAAAAAATTTAATTAATTAAAGTTCGAAATTTTTACACTTTTTTGGCAATAACTCTAAATTTTTCTTCCAAATTCTGACGCAATTTTTTCGCCCCGCTCTCCCCTCGTCGCCCCGCGTCCAACGACGTATCGCTCGAGGGTGTAGACCCACCAAAAAACGAAAAAGTTGCTAACCTAACCTAACCTAAGGGACGGGACATAGACGGATTTCTATTGAAATCCACCTAAGCTCTGACAATTCGCATACATTTGGTTGTTCTGCGAATACAAAATTTCTTTAAATTGGTCAATTGTTATAACTAATTTTAAATTTTACTTACCAATACTGCTGGTCGGCTGCTCCCGCTGCTTTTCAGTGCTGTGGCGCTGAAAATTTCATTTCTGAAAAAATTTAATTAATTAAAGTTCGAAATTTTTACACTTTTTTGGCAATAACTCTAAATTTTTCTTCCAAATTCTGACGCAATTTTTTCGCCCCGCTCTCCCCTCGTCGCCCCGCGTCCAACGACGTATCGCTCGAGGGTGTAGACCCACCAAAAAACGAAAAAGTTGCTAACCTAACCTAACCTAAGGGACGGGACATAGACGGATTTCTATTGAAATCCACCTAAGCTCTGACAATTCGCATACATTTGGTTGTTCTGCGAATACAAAATTTCTTTAAATTGGTCAATTGTTATAACTAATTTTAAATTTTACTTACCAATACTGCTGGTCGGCTGCTCCCGCTGCTTTTCAGTGCTGTGGCGCTGAAAATTTCATTTCTGAAAAAATTTAATTAATTAAAGTTCGAAATTTTTACACTTTTTTGGCAATAACTCTAAATTTTTCTTCCAAATTCTGACGCAATTTTTTCGCCCCGCTCTCCCCTCGTCGCCCCGCGTCCAACGACGTATCGCTCGAGGGTGTAGACCCACCAAAAAACGAAAAAGTTGCTAACCTAACCTAACCTAAGGGACGGGACATAGACGGATTTCTATTGAAATCCACCTAAGCTCTGACAATTCGCATACATTTGGTTGTTCTGCGAATACAAAATTTCTTTAAATTGGTCAATTGTTATAACTAATTTTAAATTTTACTTACCAATACTGCTGGTCGGCTGCTCCCGCTGCTTTTCAGTGCTGTGGCGCTGAAAATTTCATTTCTGAAAAAATTTAATTAATTAAAGTTCGAAATTTTTACACTTTTTTGGCAATAACTCTAAATTTTTCTTCCAAATTCTGACGCAATTTTTTCGCCCCGCTCTCCCCTCGTCGCCCCGCGTCCAACGACGTATCGCTCGAGGGTGTAGACCCACCAAAAAACGAAAAAGTTGCTAACCTAACCTAACCTAAGGGACGGGACATAGACGGATTTCTATTGAAATCCACCTAAGCTCTGACAATTCGCATACATTTGGTTGTTCTGCGAATACAAAATTTCTTTAAATTGGTCAATTGTTATAACTATTTTTAAATTTTACTTACCAATACTGCTGGTCGGCTGCTCCCGCTGCTTTTCAGTGCTGTGGCGCTGAAAATTTCATTTCTGAAAAAATTTAATTAATTAAAGTTCGAAATTTTTACACTTTTTTGGCAATAACTCTAAATTTTTCTTCCAAATTCTGACGCAATTTTTTCGCCCCGCTCTCCCCTCGTCGCCCCGCGTCCAACGACGTATCGCTCGAGGGTGTAGACCCACCAAAAAACGAAAAAGTTGCTAACCTAACCTAACCTAAGGGACGGGACATAGACGGATTTCTATTGAAATCCACCTAAGCTCTGACAATTCGCATACATTTGGTTGTTCTGCGAATACAAAATTTCTTTAAATTGGTCAATTGTTATAACTAATTTTAAATTTTACTTACCAATACTGCTGGTCGGCTGCTCCCGCTGCTTTTCAGTGCTGTGGCGCTGAAAATTTCATTTCTGAAAAAATTTAATTAATTAAAGTTCGAAATTTTTACACTTTTTTGGCAATAACTCTAAATTTTTCTTCCAAATTCTGACGCAATTTTTTCGCCCCGCTCTCCCCTCGTCGCCCCGCGTCCAACGACGTATCGCTCGAGGGTGTAGACCCACCAAAAAACGAAAAAGTTGCTAACCTAACCTAACCTAAGGGACGGGACATAGACGGATTTCTATTGAAATCCACCTAAGCTCTGACAATTCGCATACATTTGGTTGTTCTGCGAATACAAAATTTCTTTAAATTGGTCAATTGTTATAACTAATTTTAAATTTTACTTACCAATACTGCTGGTCGGCTGCTCCCGCTGCTTTTCAGTGCTGTGGCGCTGAAAATTTCATTTCTGAAAAAATTTAATTAATTAAAGTTCGAAATTTTTACACTTTTTTGGCAATAACTCTAAATTTTTCTTCCAAATTCTGACGCAATTTTTTCGCCCCGCTCTCCCCTCGTCGCCCCGCGTCCAACGACGTATCGCTCGAGGGTGTAGACCCACCAAAAAACGAAAAAGTTGCTAACCTAACCTAACCTAAGGGACGGGACATAGACGGATTTCTATTGAAATCCACCTAAGCTCTGACAATTCGCATACATTTGGTTGTTCTGCGAATACAAAATTTCTTTAAATTGGTCAATTGTTATAACTAATTTTAAATTTTACTTACCAATACTGCTGGTCGGCTGCTCCCGCTGCTTTTCAGTGCTGTGGCGCTGAAAATTTCATTTCTGAAAAAATTTAATTAATTAAAGTTCGAAATTTTTACACTTTTTTGGCAATAACTCTAAATTTTTCTTCCAAATTCTGACGCAATTTTTTCGCCCCGCTCTCCCCTCGTCGCCCCGCGTCCAACGACGTATCGCTCGAGGGTGTAGACCCACCAAAAAACGAAAAAGTTGCTAACCTAACCTAACCTAAGGGACGGGACATAGACGGATTTCTATTGAAATCCACCTAAGCTCTGACAATTCGCATACATTTGGTTGTTCTGCGAATACAAAATTTCTTTAAATTGGTCAATTGTTATAACTAATTTTAAATTTTACTTACCAATACTGCTGGTCGGCTGCTCCCGCTGCTTTTCAGTGCTGTGGCGCTGAAAATTTCATTTCTGAAAAAATTTAATTAATTAAAGTTCGAAATTTTTACACTTTTTTGGCAATAACTCTAAATTTTTCTTCCAAATTCTGACGCAATTTTTTCGCCCCGCTCTCCCCTCGTCGCCCCGCGTCCAACGACGTATCGCTCGAGGGTGTAGACCCACCAAAAAACGAAAAAGTTGCTAACCTAACCTAACCTAAGGGACGGGACATAGACGGATTTCTATTGAAATCCACCTAAGCTCTGACAATTCGCATACATTTGGTTGTTCTGCGAATACAAAATTTCTTTAAATTGGTCAATTGTTATAACTAATTTTAAATTTTACTTACCAATACTGCTGGTCGGCTGCTCCCGCTGCTTTTCAGTGCTGTGGCGCTGAAAATTTCATTTCTGAAAAAATTTAATTAATTAAAGTTCGAAATTTTTACACTTTTTTGGCAATAACTCTAAATTTTTCTTCCAAATTCTGACGCAATTTTTTCGCCCCGCTCTCCCCTCGTCGCCCCGCGTCCAACGACGTATCGCTCGAGGGTGTAGACCCACCAAAAAACGAAAAAGTTGCTAACCTAACCTAACCTAAGGGACGGGACATAGACGGATTTCTATTGAAATCCACCTAAGCTCTGACAATTCGCATACATTTGGTTGTTCTGCGAATACAAAATTTCTTTAAATTGGTCAATTGTTATAACTAATTTTAAATTTTACTTACCAATACTGCTGGTCGGCTGCTCCCGCTGCTTTTCAGTGCTGTGGCGCTGAAAATTTCATTTCTGAAAAAATTTAATTAATTAAAGTTCGAAATTTTTACACTTTTTTGGCAATAACTCTAAATTTTTCTTCCAAATTCTGACGCAATTTTTTCGCCCCGCTCTCCCCTCGTCGCCCCGCGTCCAACGACGTATCGCTCGAGGGTGTAGACCCACCAAAAAACGAAAAAGTTGCTAACCTAACCTAACCTAAGGGACGGGACATAGACGGATTTCTATTGAAATCCACCTAAGCTCTGACAATTCGCATACATTTGGTTGTTCTGCGAATACAAAATTTCTTTAAATTGGTCAATTGTTATAACTATTTTTAAATTTTACTTACCAATACTGCTGGTCGGCTGCTCCCGCTGCTTTTCAGTGCTGTGGCGCTGAAAATTTCATTTCTGAAAAAATTTAATTAATTAAAGTTCGAAATTTTTACACTTTTTTGGCAATAACTCTAAATTTTTCTTCCAAATTCTGACGCAATTTTTTCGCCCCGCTCTCCCCTCGTCGCCCCGCGTCCAACGACGTATCGCTCGAGGGTGTAGACCCACCAAAAAACGAAAAAGTTGCTAACCTAACCTAACCTAAGGGACGGGACATAGACGGATTTCTATTGAAATCCACCTAAGCTCTGACAATTCGCATACATTTGGTTGTTCTGCGAATACAAAATTTCTTTAAATTGGTCAATTGTTATAACTAATTTTAAATTTTACTTACCAATACTGCTGGTCGGCTGCTCCCGCTGCTTTTCAGTGCTGTGGCGCTGAAAATTTCATTTCTGAAAAAATTTAATTAATTAAAGTTCGAAATTTTTACACTTTTTTGGCAATAACTCTAAATTTTTCTTCCAAATTCTGACGCAATTTTTTCGCCCCGCTCTCCCCTCGTCGCCCCGCGTCCAACGACGTATCGCTCGAGGGTGTAGACCCACCAAAAAACGAAAAAGTTGCTAACCTAACCTAACCTAAGGGACGGGACATAGACGGATTTCTATTGAAATCCACCTAAGCTCTGACAATTCGCATACATTTGGTTGTTCTGCGAATACAAAATTTCTTTAAATTGGTCAATTGTTATAACTAATTTTAAATTTTACTTACCAATACTGCTGGTCGGCTGCTCCCGCTGCTTTTCAGTGCTGTGGCGCTGAAAATTTCATTTCTGAAAAAATTTAATTAATTAAAGTTCGAAATTTTTACACTTTTTTGGCAATAACTCTAAATTTTTCTTCCAAATTCTGACGCAATTTTTTCGCCCCGCTCTCCCCTCGTCGCCCCGCGTCCAACGACGTATCGCTCGAGGGTGTAGACCCACTAAAAAACGAAAAAGTTGCTAACCTAACCTAACCTAAGGGACGGGACATAGACGGATTTCTATTGAAATCCACCTAAGCTCTGACAATTCGCATACATTTGGTTGTTCTGCGAATACAAAATTTCTTTAAATTGGTCAATTGTTATAACTATTTTTAAATTTTACTTACCAATACTGCTGGTCGGCTGCTCCCGCTGCTTTTCAGTGCTGTGGCGCTGAAAATTTCATTTCTGAAAAAATTTAATTAATTAAAGTTCGAAATTTTTACACTTTTTTGGCAATAACTCTAAATTTTTCTTCCAAATTCTGACGCAATTTTTTCGCCCCGCTCTCCCCTCGTCGCCCCGCGTCCAACGACGTATCGCTCGAGGGTGTAGACCC
>CAJHVG010000019.1:0-17075 GCA_905147325.1 Notodonta dromedarius
AAATCCGTCTATGTCCCGTCCCTTAGGTTAGGTTAGGTTAGCAACTTTTTCGTTTTTTAGTGGGTCTACACCCTCGAGCGATACGTCGTTGGACGCGGGGCGACGAGGGGAGAGCGGGGCGAAAAAATTGCGTCAGAATTTGGAAGAAAAATTTAGAGTTATTGCCAAAAAAGTGTAAAAATTTCGAACTTTAATTAATTATTTTTTTTTCAGAAATGAAATTTTCAGCGCCACAGCACTGAAAAGCAGCGGGAGCAGCCGACCAGCAGTATTGGTAAGTAAAATTTAAAAATAGTTATAACAATTGACCAATTTAAAGAAATTTTGTATTCGCAGAACAACCAAATGTATGCGAATTGTCAGAGCTTAGGTGGATTTCAATAGAAATCCGTCTATGTCCCGTCCCTTAGGTTAGGTTAGGTTAGCAACTTTTTCGTTTTTTAGTGGGTCTACACCCTCGAGCGATACGTCGTTGGACGCGGGGCGACGAGGGGAGAGCGGGGCGAAAAAATTGCGTCAGAATTTGGAAGAAAAATTTAGAGTTATTGCCAAAAAAGTGTAAAAATTTCGAACTTTAATTAATTATTTTTTTTTCAGAAATGAAATTTTCAGCGCCACAGCACTGAAAAGCAGCGGGAGCAGCCGACCAGCAGTATTGGTAAGTAAAATTTAAAAATAGTTATAACAATTGACCAATTTAAAGAAATTTTGTATTCGCAGAACAACCAAATGTATGCGAATTGTCAGAGCTTAGGTGGATTTCAATAGAAATCCGTCTATGTCCCGTCCCTTAGGTTAGGTTAGGTTAGCAACTTTTTCGTTTTTTAGTGGGTCTACACCCTCGAGCGATACGTCGTTGGACGCGGGGCGACGAGGGGAGAGCGGGGCGAAAAAATTGCGTCAGAATTTGGAAGAAAAATTTAGAGTTATTGCCAAAAAAGTGTAAAAATTTCGAACTTTAATTAATTAAATTTTTTCAGAAATGAAATTTTCAGCGCCACAGCACTGAAAAGCAGCGGGAGCAGCCGACCAGCAGTATTGGTAAGTAAAATTTAAAAATAGTTATAACAATTGACCAATTTAAAGAAATTTTGTATTCGCAGAACAACCAAATGTATGCGAATTGTCAGAGCTTAGGTGGATTTCAATAGAAATCCGTCTATGTCCCGTCCCTTAGGTTAGGTTAGGTTAGCAACTTTTTCGTTTTTTGGTGGGTCTACACCCTCGAGCGATACGTCGTTGGACGCGGGGCGACGAGGGGAGAGCGGGGCGAAAAAATTGCGTCAGAATTTGGAAGAAAAATTTAGAGTTATTGCCAAAAAAGTGTAAAAATTTCGAACTTTAATTAATTAAATTTTTTCAGAAATGAAATTTTCAGCGCCACAGCACTGAAAAGCAGCGGGAGCAGCCGACCAGCAGTATTGGTAAGTAAAATTTAAAAATAGTTATAACAATTGACCAATTTAAAGAAATTTTGTATTCGCAGAACAACCAAATGTATGCGAATTGTCAGAGCTTAGGTGGATTTCAATAGAAATCCGTCTATGTCCCGTCCCTTAGGTTAGGTTAGGTTAGCAACTTTTTCGTTTTTTGGTGGGTCTACACCCTCGAGCGATACGTCGTTGGACGCGGGGCGACGAGGGGAGAGCGGGGCGAAAAAATTGCGTCAGAATTTGGAAGAAAAATTTAGAGTTATTGCCAAAAAAGTGTAAAAATTTCGAACTTTAATTAATTAAATTTTTTCAGAAATGAAATTTTCAGCGCCACAGCACTGAAAAGCAGCGGGAGCAGCCGACCAGCAGTATTGGTAAGTAAAATTTAAAAATAGTTATAACAATTGACCAATTTAAAGAAATTTTGTATTCGCAGAACAACCAAATGTATGCGAATTGTCAGAGCTTAGGTGGATTTCAATAGAAATCCGTCTATGTCCCGTCCCTTAGGTTAGGTTAGGTTAGCAACTTTTTCGTTTTTTGGTGGGTCTACACCCTCGAGCGATACGTCGTTGGACGCGGGGCGACGAGGGGAGAGCGGGGCGAAAAAATTGCGTCAGAATTTGGAAGAAAAATTTAGAGTTATTGCCAAAAAAGTGTAAAAATTTCGAACTTTAATTAATTAAATTTTTTCAGAAATGAAATTTTCAGCGCCACAGCACTGAAAAGCAGCGGGAGCAGCCGACCAGCAGTATTGGTAAGTAAAATTTAAAATTAGTTATAACAATTGACCAATTTAAAGAAATTTTGTATTCGCAGAACAACCAAATGTATGCGAATTGTCAGAGCTTAGGTGGATTTCAATAGAAATCCGTCTATGTCCCGTCCCTTAGGTTAGGTTAGGTTAGCAACTTTTTCGTTTTTTGGTGGGTCTACACCCTCGAGCGATACGTCGTTGGACGCGGGGCGACGAGGGGAGAGCGGGGCGAAAAAATTGCGTCAGAATTTGGAAGAAAAATTTAGAGTTATTGCCAAAAAAGTGTAAAAATTTCGAACTTTAATTAATTAAATTTTTTCAGAAATGAAATTTTCAGCGCCACAGCACTGAAAAGCAGCGGGAGCAGCCGACCAGCAGTATTGGTAAGTAAAATTTAAAAATAGTTATAACAATTGACCAATTTAAAGAAATTTTGTATTCGCAGAACAACCAAATGTATGCGAATTGTCAGAGCTTAGGTGGATTTCAATAGAAATCCGTCTATGTCCCGTCCCTTAGGTTAGGTTAGGTTAGCAACTTTTTCGTTTTTTGGTGGGTCTACACCCTCGAGCGATACGTCGTTGGACGCGGGGCGACGAGGGGAGAGCGGGGCGAAAAAATTGCGTCAGAATTTGGAAGAAAAATTTAGAGTTATTGCCAAAAAAGTGTAAAAATTTCGAACTTTAATTAATTAAATTTTTTCAGAAATGAAATTTTCAGCGCCACAGCACTGAAAAGCAGCGGGAGCAGCCGACCAGCAGTATTGGTAAGTAAAATTTAAAATTAGTTATAACAATTGACCAATTTAAAGAAATTTTGTATTCGCAGAACAACCAAATGTATGCGAATTGTCAGAGCTTAGGTGGATTTCAATAGAAATCCGTCTATGTCCCGTCCCTTAGGTTAGGTTAGGTTAGCAACTTTTTCGTTTTTTGGTGGGTCTACACCCTCGAGCGATACGTCGTTGGACGCGGGGCGACGAGGGGAGAGCGGGGCGAAAAAATTGCGTCAGAATTTGGAAGAAAAATTTAGAGTTATTGCCAAAAAAGTGTAAAAATTTCGAACTTTAATTAATTAAATTTTTTCAGAAATGAAATTTTCAGCGCCACAGCACTGAAAAGCAGCGGGAGCAGCCGACCAGCAGTATTGGTAAGTAAAATTTAAAAATAGTTATAACAATTGACCAATTTAAAGAAATTTTGTATTCGCAGAACAACCAAATGTATGCGAATTGTCAGAGCTTAGGTGGATTTCAATAGAAATCCGTCTATGTCCCGTCCCTTAGGTTAGGTTAGGTTAGCAACTTTTTCGTTTTTTGGTGGGTCTACACCCTCGAGCGATACGTCGTTGGACGCGGGGCGACGAGGGGAGAGCGGGGCGAAAAAATTGCGTCAGAATTTGGAAGAAAAATTTAGAGTTATTGCCAAAAAAGTGTAAAAATTTCGAACTTTAATTAATTAAATTTTTTCAGAAATGAAATTTTCAGCGCCACAGCACTGAAAAGCAGCGGGAGCAGCCGACCAGCAGTATTGGTAAGTAAAATTTAAAATTAGTTATAACAATTGACCAATTTAAAGAAATTTTGTATTCGCAGAACAACCAAATGTATGCGAATTGTCAGAGCTTAGGTGGATTTCAATAGAAATCCGTCTATGTCCCGTCCCTTAGGTTAGGTTAGGTTAGCAACTTTTTCGTTTTTTGGTGGGTCTACACCCTCGAGCGATACGTCGTTGGACGCGGGGCGACGAGGGGAGAGCGGGGCGAAAAAATTGCGTCAGAATTTGGAAGAAAAATTTAGAGTTATTGCCAAAAAAGTGTAAAAATTTCGAACTTTAATTAATTAAATTTTTTCAGAAATGAAATTTTCAGCGCCACAGCACTGAAAAGCAGCGGGAGCAGCCGACCAGCAGTATTGGTAAGTAAAATTTAAAATTAGTTATAACAATTGACCAATTTAAAGAAATTTTGTATTCGCAGAACAACCAAATGTATGCGAATTGTCAGAGCTTAGGTGGATTTCAATAGAAATCCGTCTATGTCCCGTCCCTTAGGTTAGGTTAGGTTAGCAACTTTTTCGTTTTTTGGTGGGTCTACACCCTCGAGCGATACGTCGTTGGACGCGGGGCGACGAGGGGAGAGCGGGGCGAAAAAATTGCGTCAGAATTTGGAAGAAAAATTTAGAGTTATTGCCAAAAAAGTGTAAAAATTTCGAACTTTAATTAATTAAATTTTTTCAGAAATGAAATTTTCAGCGCCACAGCACTGAAAAGCAGCGGGAGCAGCCGACCAGCAGTATTGGTAAGTAAAATTTAAAAATAGTTATAACAATTGACCAATTTAAAGAAATTTTGTATTCGCAGAACAACCAAATGTATGCGAATTGTCAGAGCTTAGGTGGATTTCAATAGAAATCCGTCTATGTCCCGTCCCTTAGGTTAGGTTAGGTTAGCAACTTTTTCGTTTTTTGGTGGGTCTACACCCTCGAGCGATACGTCGTTGGACGCGGGGCGACGAGGGGAGAGCGGGGCGAAAAAATTGCGTCAGAATTTGGAAGAAAAATTTAGAGTTATTGCCAAAAAAGTGTAAAAATTTCGAACTTTAATTAATTAAATTTTTTCAGAAATGAAATTTTCAGCGCCACAGCACTGAAAAGCAGCGGGAGCAGCCGACCAGCAGTATTGGTAAGTAAAATTTAAAAATAGTTATAACAATTGACCAATTTAAAGAAATTTTGTATTCGCAGAACAACCAAATGTATGCGAATTGTCAGAGCTTAGGTGGATTTCAATAGAAATCCGTCTATGTCCCGTCCCTTAGGTTAGGTTAGGTTAGCAACTTTTTCGTTTTTTGGTGGGTCTACACCCTCGAGCGATACGTCGTTGGACGCGGGGCGACGAGGGGAGAGCGGGGCGAAAAAATTGCGTCAGAATTTGGAAGAAAAATTTAGAGTTATTGCCAAAAAAGTGTAAAAATTTCGAACTTTAATTAATTAAATTTTTTCAGAAATGAAATTTTCAGCGCCACAGCACTGAAAAGCAGCGGGAGCAGCCGACCAGCAGTATTGGTAAGTAAAATTTAAAAATAGTTATAACAATTGACCAATTTAAAGAAATTTTGTATTCGCAGAACAACCAAATGTATGCGAATTGTCAGAGCTTAGGTGGATTTCAATAGAAATCCGTCTATGTCCCGTCCCTTAGGTTAGGTTAGGTTAGCAACTTTTTCGTTTTTTGGTGGGTCTACACCCTCGAGCGATACGTCGTTGGACGCGGGGCGACGAGGGGAGAGCGGGGCGAAAAAATTGCGTCAGAATTTGGAAGAAAAATTTAGAGTTATTGCCAAAAAAGTGTAAAAATTTCGAACTTTAATTAATTAAATTTTTTCAGAAATGAAATTTTCAGCGCCACAGCACTGAAAAGCAGCGGGAGCAGCCGACCAGCAGTATTGGTAAGTAAAATTTAAAATTAGTTATAACAATTGACCAATTTAAAGAAATTTTGTATTCGCAGAACAACCAAATGTATGCGAATTGTCAGAGCTTAGGTGGATTTCAATATAAATCCGTCTATGTTCCGTCCCTTAGGTTAGGTTAGGTTAGCAACTTTTTCGTTTTTTGGTGGGTCTACACCCTCGAGCGATACGTCGTTGGACGCGGGGCGACGAGGGGAGAGCGGGGCGAAAAAATTGCGTCAGAATTTGGAAGAAAAATTTAGAGTTATTGCCAAAAAAGTGTAAAAATTTCGAACTTTAATTAATTAAATTTTTTCAGAAATGAAATTTTCAGCGCCACAGCACTGAAAAGCAGCGGGAGCAGCCGACCAGCAGTATTGGTAAGTAAAATTTAAAATTAGTTATAACAATTGACCATTTTAAAGAAATTTTGTATTCGCAGAACAACCAAATGTATGCGAATTGTCAGAGCTTAGGTGGATTTCAATAGAAATCCGTCTATGTCCCGTCCCTTAGGTTAGGTTAGGTTAGCAACTTTTTCGTTTTTTGGTGGGTCTACACCCTCGAGCGATACGTCGTTGGACGCGGGGCGACGAGGGGAGAGCGGGGCGAAAAAATTGCGTCAGAATTTGGAAGAAAAATTTAGAGTTATTGCCAAAAAAGTGTAAAAATTTCGAACTTTAATTAATTAAATTTTTTCAGAAATGAAATTTTCAGCGCCACAGCACTGAAAAGCAGCGGGAGCAGCCGACCAGCAGTATTGGTAAGTAAAATTTAAAAATAGTTATAACAATTGACCAATTTAAAGAAATTTTGTATTCGCAGAACAACCAAATGTATGCGAATTGTCAGAGCTTAGGTGGATTTCAATAGAAATCCGTCTATGTCCCGTCCCTTAGGTTAGGTTAGGTTAGCAACTTTTTCGTTTTTTGGTGGGTCTACACCCTCGAGCGATACGTCGTTGGACGCGGGGCGACGAGGGGAGAGCGGGGCGAAAAAATTGCGTCAGAATTTGGAAGAAAAATTTAGAGTTATTGCCAAAAAAGTGTAAAAATTTCGAACTTTAATTAATTAAATTTTTTCAGAAATGAAATTTTCAGCGCCACAGCACTGAAAAGCAGCGGGAGCAGCCGACCAGCAGTATTGGTAAGTAAAATTTAAAAATAGTTATAACAATTGACCAATTTAAAGAAATTTTGTATTCGCAGAACAACCAAATGTATGCGAATTGTCAGAGCTTAGGTGGATTTCAATAGAAATCCGTCTATGTCCCGTCCCTTAGGTTAGGTTAGGTTAGCAACTTTTTCGTTTTTTGGTGGGTCTACACCCTCGAGCGATACGTCGTTGGACGCGGGGCGACGAGGGGAGAGCGGGGCGAAAAAATTGCGTCAGAATTTGGAAGAAAAATTTAGAGTTATTGCCAAAAAAGTGTAAAAATTTCGAACTTTAATTAATTAAATTTTTTCAGAAATGAAATTTTCAGCGCCACAGCACTGAAAAGCAGCGGGAGCAGCCGACCAGCAGTATTGGTAAGTAAAATTTAAAAATAGTTATAACAATTGACCAATTTAAAGAAATTTTGTATTCGCAGAACAACCAAATGTATGCGAATTGTCAGAGCTTAGGTGGATTTCAATAGAAATCCGTCTATGTCCCGTCCCTTAGGTTAGGTTAGGTTAGCAACTTTTTCGTTTTTTGGTGGGTCTACACCCTCGAGCGATACGTCGTTGGACGCGGGGCGACGAGGGGAGAGCGGGGCGAAAAAATTGCGTCAGAATTTGGAAGAAAAATTTAGAGTTATTGCCAAAAAAGTGTAAAAATTTCGAACTTTAATTAATTAAATTTTTTCAGAAATGAAATTTTCAGCGCCACAGCACTGAAAAGCAGCGGGAGCAGCCGACCAGCAGTATTGGTAAGTAAAATTTAAAAATAGTTATAACAATTGACCAATTTAAAGAAATTTTGTATTCGCAGAACAACCAAATGTATGCGAATTGTCAGAGCTTAGGTGGATTTCAATAGAAATCCGTCTATGTTTTTTTTTTTTTTTTTTTTTTTTTTTTTTTTTTTTTTTTTTTTTTTTTTTGTTTGACTGATATTCCCCTGATGTGGAAGTCAGGGACTTTTTTATGTCTAGTTTTAATTTGTTGAGCAAGCCTGTTATTTTGTTAGAGTATATATAATGTGTACTATTTGTTTCTTAATGCCACTTTACGGGCTATTTCTTTGCAAAATTGTATAAAGAAGTCTCTAGTGCTTTTATCTCTTATTAAATTTTTTATTTCGTGTGTTGTTATTTTTATTCCAATTATTGTTTCCAGTTCCGTTCTTTCTTTGCAGTGGACCGGACATTCCACGATGATGTGCAAAATGCTTTCTTCGATCTCCGGGTCGCAGATGCACGCCGGGCTCTCCTTGCGCTTGAAGCGATTCAAGTACTCGGAGAACCCGCCGTGTCCTGTCAACACCTGCGTCATAATTGGGTCGATCTCTATCTTCCTCACGATGCTGTAGGCGTCTATCGCGTCGGGGAAGAACACTTTAGTTGTTGACGCCGTTTCTCCTGCCTTGTAGCGACTGTTCCATTCGTCAAGCGACTCCAGTCGGATTTGTCGCTTGACGAATGAGACAGGACACCGGTTATAGTCAGGTCTTCTTTTTAATTTTAATGCGGCCTCCTTGGCTAGCTGGTCTGCCCTCTCGTTTCCGGTTAGCCCTGCGTGGGCCTTGATCCAGAATAGCGAGACACTCTTATTTTGGAGCTCGCAGCGTCTTATGGTGTCTCGCGCTTCTACGGCTAAGGGATGGGAGGAACGAGGGTCGACCATGGTCTGTAGAGCCGCCATGGAGTCGCTGTAGATGCCAAAGCTAGATTCAGGATGCTTCAAGGCTTCGATGGTTGCCTTGTTGAGTGCCAGGAGTTCTGCCTGGTAGACGGTACAGCATGATGGTAGCGCAAGCTTGAGGGCCCTGATTTCTGCGACGCTATTCCATATCGACAGCGCCGCACCAACCCCTCCCTCAATATTGCTACCATCGGTGAATATGCGCACATCGAAATTGCTGTGGTTGTTGAGTTGTTCTTCGTCTACCAGGGTTTCGAACACTAGGTCAGTTTGCTCTGCAGGGTGTAGGGCCTCCATAGCTGAGGTCGTTTGTTCTATCTCCCGGTTTCCTAGCGCCCGATGGGACGCCCCCCTCTTGATCTCGTACAGCGCAGCCGCTTCGCGAATTCGAAGGTCGAGTGGGAGCATCCCAGCAAGCACTAGGGCCGAGTTTAATGAAACTGTGCGGTACGCTCTACAGAGTTTTTGGGCAAATCCTCTTTGGATTATAGCCAGTTGTTTTCGGACTCCTATTTTGTTTGCAGCCAGCGACCATGCGCTAGCCGCATACAACACGATCGGTTCGACTGCTGCTGTGTATATGGTTCTAATTACCTCCGGATGCAATCCCCAGCTCACACGCGCCGTTCTGGCTAGTTGCTTGTAAATATTTATTGCCTTTTTGCAGACACTAACTAAATGGCTATTGAAGGTCAATTTTGCATCTATTACAAGTCCTAGGATCTTGATTTCTTGGGACATGTCAATGTCGACCCCGCCCATGCTCAGACGTGGTGTAACATAATTTACCCGCCGTGTTATTACCATCGCACAGGTTTTGTGCGGGGCGAATGTGAGTTTATTTCTAATACCCCACGCCCGGACGTGCGCGAGAGCGGCATTCGCCTGTCTTTCGATGCCCCATGCCGACTCGCCGTCGAAGACCATAACAACATCGTCCGCAAAGGCCTGACAGTAGTATCCTTTGGTTTCTAGCTCCTTTAGAAGTGGGTCCAGCAGAAGATTCCAGAGTATGGGACCTCCTATGGAACCTTGTACGCATCCCTTGCTGGTGTTCCTTTCGTATTCCTCCCCTGCGTATCTCAGCTTTACCACTCTATCACATAAATAGCTGTCCATCACTCGCCTCAAGTTCACTGGGCAGTGTTCTTCTGCTAGCCGCACCTTGATTTTGGGCCACCACGCATTGTCGAAGGCTCCCTCGATATCCAGCGACACGAGCGTAATTATTTTCTTTTGTTCGAGCTTTGCTCTTATGTGTCGCATAAGGATAAAGAGGGAGTCCTCGGTGCTTCTTTGCGGCATGAAACCGAACTGGCGACTGCTTATCCTTGGAAGCAAGTGGAACTTCAGGCGAGTGACCAGCATCTTCTCGTAGATTTTCCCAAGGACAGGCAAAAGCCCAATCGGCCTGTACGACTTGGGCACGGTGTAGGTGTCTTTGCCTGGTTTTCTTAGCACTATCACCGTCGCCTCCTTCCATATCTTCGGGAAATGGCAGTGGGCAAGACATTTATTTAACAGGGTCAGAAAGTATACGGGGTTGCTCTCTATCGCGTGGCCGCAGATGTCAGCCGTGAGGCCATCGCCTCCCGGGGATTTCTTTGGGTTAAACGATTTGAGAACTGCCCTGAGTTCGTTATATGTAAACGGCGGGTCGTGCTGCTCGTCATGCCTCCAGGCGTTTACCGTTTTAGCCAATTCACGGGTTTGGCGGTGATCCTCGTTGTCCTCATCATCTGCGTCCTCGGAGTAGAAAGTCTCGGCTAGTAGTTTTACAGAATTTTTTGCATCCAAGGTTACTCCATCTACTTGTAAAGGTAGGTCTTCCTCTCTTTTTGCTGTCCTCCCTATAATCCTGTATATTCCTTCCCAGACCCCTTCCCTATCCTGTTTCCGGCAAAACTCTTTCCAGCTTTTGATCTGTGCTTCCTTCACTGCTAATTCGTATGTTTCCTTCACTTCCAGGTACTGGTTGACCACTGCCTCTCTTCGGATTGGAGCTGCGTTTCTGATTCTCCGTCTTCGGGTGGTGACCTGTTTCTTCTTCGCTGCGAGTTCTTCCGACCACCATGGTATGGTAAGTATTTCTTTTTTGTTTTTATTTGGTATAGTTTGTTTGCATGTATCTGTAATTACTTTTGTGTATGTTTCTACTATTGTATCTAGTTGTTTTGTGTCTACTTTGTCTAGCTCTTGTATTGTTAGATTATTGTCTTGCATCAATTGAGCCATATTCCCACGAAATTGGTCCCAATTTGCTTTTTTGGTGTTGTAGATCCTGGTTGTTCTTTCTATTTTTGTTCCTTTTGATTTTTGTAGGTTTATGTCGAGCATGATTCCATTGTGGTCAGCACTCGTAAGGCCTTCTACTATTTGCCACGTGTCGACGAGGTCAAGCATGTCTATCGAACAGGCTGTGACGTCAATGTGACTGGTTAACCTTATTCCTCCTCTAATGGTGTCGAAGGTCGGAGTGTCACCGATGTTTAGGACGTGAAGACCCAATTCGTCCATGGCCCCGCACATTTGTTCGCCTCTTGGGTTCTCGCTTGGGCTGCCCCACCATGTGCTTTTAGCATTTGCGTCTCCTCCAATAAGGAGTCTTACAGGCCCCGTTTTCCTTACTATTTCCCTTAGATGTTCGAGATAGGGTTCAATTTGTTTGTCAGGCTCGAAGTAGTAGGACACCAGCGTGATCTTCCAGGCTCTGGTTTGGACATTGATTACGACAAAGTTATTAGTAGTGAGTTGAGGGTGTTGCGTGATGTCCAAATCCTGGTCAAGAACGGCTATCGCCGCTTTGACGGTTCCTTCCTGCCCCTCAGAGTTCTGGAAGATCCTTACGCCCCGGTAACTTCTCATCCTTCGTGCGCTGCCCGTGTATGGTTCTTGGAGTAAAGCTATGGCGACCTTTCGTTTTGTTGCTTCCAGTAAGAGTTCATTGGTGGCTAAGTGACTATGTTGGAGGTTGGCCTGGAAGATTTTGTACGGCAGAGTGTTATTTGCGATCACCTTAGCAATATGCCACAGAAGCTCGGGCCAATGTGTCCCATTTCCTGCGGGTCGGACATTCATTGCTAAAAGCATTGTGCGCACAGTTATCTTTCTTGCCTTGAGTGCAATTGATACATACCGGTGCTACATTTTCCAGCTTATTCGGACATTCGGCTCTAAGATGCGGGCCGCCGCAGTGGCTGCACAGGTCTGTTGATTCTTTACAGAAACGTTTGCTGTGTCCATAGCCCAAGCATCGGGTGCATTGTATCAATGGCGACTGGTCAGCTACATGGATCATTTGGAGGTCTATCCGTACCCTGCCCATTTCTGTTGATCTTTTCCAAATCGTGGGGGAAACGCTAAGTATGATATTGTTAACGAGAGGGTTTCGGGCTCTTCTTCGGTATTTTACCATCATCCTGTTTTCCTCGTCGCCGAGGCTGCGAAAGACCTCCCGGTTCTGATTTCTGAAGGCGTTGAGGACCTCCTCGTCACTGTGTATCGCTAGCACGTCCTTCAGAATCAGGAGCGGGTCCTTGTTTTTCACTTCCTCGACCACGAGGTGCACTCCTGCGGCTTCCAATCGCTCTTTGATCTTTCTTCTATCCTCTTGAGTCTTACATCCCATTATAATTTTCCTGTCCTTCGCCTTTTTCACTCGCTCCACTTGTATCCAACCTTCTTTTGCATCTACAGCTTTCCGTACCTTTTCCAGTATGTCCTCTCCCGTTTCTTCCTCATTTTTTGATGAGACTAATACCGAGTGCAGCACCGCCCGTTCCTGACCAGACTTTTTCACCACACTCGCATACATCTCTTTTGTAAGAGAAGGGGCGTTTTCTTTCAACTCGGAAATATGGTCCAGAACCTCTTCCGTAGTGCGCCTCAATCCCATGACTTCAGTGATGAGCTCTTCACGTTCCTGTACTTGGATATCGTTTTGCGCAAGTTTAGTTAGCTCGAACATTCCGGATTGTTTATCTATGGCGACCTGGAGTGTCTTCATTTTCTTATCGTTTTCCTTTAAAAGCCTGATATTTTCGTCCATTTTCCGGTTTAGATCAGTTAGGTTTTCCTGACTTTTCAATCCTACGTCCATCATTGCTTCCATTTCTTTTGTCACTTTTTCTCCTTTTTGGATTATCCTTTCTGCTTCCGATTCCTTTATAATCTGGTAAAGTCGTTCGATTGCTTCAGTTACCTCTATTTTTATATCTTTTTTTATGTTTTTGGAACTGCCTAGGTGCAGCCTTGCCTTATTCAGGCATGACCTTGCCTCGGCAACTCTAGATGCGAAAGCTAATCTTGGTGGTGGGATCCCCGAAACGTCTGAAGACGATCCGCCTGGGATTGGTGTGCTCTCATGGGAGAGGTTCGTTCCAGAGTTGTGCTGCGGGGGAGTCACCGCGGGTTTCTGTGGGGGCTCGGTTTTATCAGCCTCCCACTCTCCAATATTCCTCCTTACGCTGGAGGTTGATGCAGGTCTGGCCTGCTTGGCTTTGTCAGGTGGAGAGGTAGTTTTGTTTTCAGGAGTGCGGTTGCATGTATTCATCTTATTCTGTGGATCGTTTGGGAGTTCCCTCGTCTGGGAGGGTATGGTATCCCCGGATGTCGGGGGGTGGGAGAAGATAATGTTTACATTATCTATAGCTTTTATCTTTTTTATGGGTGTCCTATGTCCAAACATTTTTGCACGAAGCGCTTGCGCGGAGCGCTTAAGTAGACGGAAACCGCACGGAGCGCTTAAGTAAACTTTTCGTAGAACAAAATGTATGAAGTGAAAATTTTTTATGAATCTACGGACTCCAGCGACACCTCGTTGGAAGCGGGGCGTCGGGGGGATGCAATAAAACGAAAATAAGACGTTAGTTGGGTTCAAAAATATTGGGGGGGGGCAAAAAACTGAAAATTTAACACAAATATAACACTAATTAAGAACTTTTATTCCAGGAAATTGAGAATTTAGGGGAGCAAGATACCAGGAACCAGCAGGGAGACCACGAGGGACCTCGCCAGCAAGCTTGGTAAGTATCAGGTAGGTAGATACAAAATTATTGCAAAATTATTGCAAGTTAGGTTAGGTTAGGTTTAGAGAGAATAAAAATTTACGACAAAATGACAAAGTTTAAGCTAATTTTTTTAAAATCGAGATGAAAATTATACCGGAAACTAAGGAGGAGACCACAAGGTACCTCTGGATGAAATTTTACAGCAATGGGTTAACTAGGGAAAAAGTTAAGAGAATTAATGTCCTAAACACGTATGACGCACGGAGCGCTTAAGTAAACTTTTCGTAGAACAAAGTGTATGAAGTGAAAATTTTTTATGAAGCCACGGACCCCAGCGACACCTCGTTGGAAGCGGGGCGTCGGGGGGGATGCAATAAAACGAAAATGAGACGTTAGTTGGGTTCAAAAATATTGGGGGGGGGCAAAAAACTGAAAATTTAACACAAATATAACACTAATTAAGAACTTTTATTCCAGGAAATTGAGAATTTAGGGGAGCAAGATACCAGGAACCAGCAGGGAGACCACGAGGGACCTCGCCAGCAAGTTTGGTAAGTATCAGGTAGGTAGATACAGAATTATTGCAAAATTATTGCAAGTTAGGTTAGGTTAGGTTTAGAGAGACTAAAAAATTTCGACAAAATGACAAAGTTTAAGCAAAATTTAGGAAAATCGAGATGAAAAATATACCGGAAACTAAGGAGGAGACCACAAGGTACCTCTGGATGAAATTTTACAGCAATGGGTTAACTAGGGAAAAAGTTAAGAGAATTAATATCCTAAACGCGTGTGAAATGTACTGCGCGCACGGAGCGCTTAAGTAAACTTTTCGTAGAACAAAATGTATGAAGTGAAAATTTTTTATGAAGCTACGGATCCGTGCGACACCTCGTTGGAAGCGGGGCGTCGGGGGGGATGCAATAAATCGAAAATTAGACGTTAGTTGGGTTCAAAAATATTGGGGGGGGGCAAAAAACTGAAAATTTAACACAAATATAACACTAATTAAGAACTTTTATTCCAGGAAATTGAGAATTTAGGGGAGCAAGATACCAGGAACCAGCAGGGAGACCACGAGGGACCTCGCCAGCAAGTTTGGTAAGTATCAGGTAGGTAGATACAGAATTATTGCAAAATTATTGCAAGTTAGGTTAGGTTAGGTTTAGAGAGACTAAAAAATTTCGACAAAATGACAAAGTTTAAGCAAAATTTAGGAAATCGAGATGAAAAATATACCGGAAACTAAGGAGGAGACCACAAGGTACCTCTGGATGAAATTTTACAGCAATGGGTTAACTAGGGAAAAAGTTAAGAGAATTAATATCCTAAACGCGTGTGCACGGAGCGCTTAAGTAAACTTTTCGTAGAACAAAATGTATGAAGTGAAAATTTTTTATGAAGCTACGGATCCGTGCGACACCTCGTTGGAAGCGGGGCGTCGGGGGGGATGCAATAAATCGAAAATTAGACGTTAGTTGGGTTCAAAAATATTGGGGGGGGGAAAAAAAACTGAAAATTTAACACAAATATAACACTAATTAAGAACTTTTATTCCAGGAAATTGAGAATTTAGGGGAGCAAGATACCAGGAACCAGCAGGGAGACCACGAGGGACCTCGCCAGCAAGTTTGGTAAGTATCAGGTAGGTAGATACAGAATTATTGCAAAATTATTGCAAGTTAGGTTAGGTTAGGTTTAGAGAGACTAAAAAATTTCGACAAAATGACAAAGTTTAAGCAAAATTTAGGAAAATCGAGATGAAAAATATACCGGAAACTAAGGAGGAGACCACAAGGTACCTCTGGATGAAATTTTACAGCAATGGGTTAACTAGGGAAAAAGTTAAGAGAATTAATATCCTAAACGCGTGTTATCCGTCTATGTCCCGTCCCTTAGGTTAGGTTAGGTTAGCAACTTTTTCGTTTTTTGGTGGGTCTACACCCTCGAGCGATACGTCGTTGGACGCGGGGCGACGAGGGGAGAGCGGGGCGAAAAAATTGCGTCAGAATTTGGAAGAAAAATTTAGAGTTATTGCCAAAAAAGTGTAAAAATTTCGAACTTTAATTAATTAAATTTTTTCAGAAATGAAATTTTCAGCGCCACAGCACTGAAAAGCAGCGGGGAGCAGCCGACCAGCAGTATTGGTAAGTAAAATTTAAAAATAGTTATAACAATTGACCAATTTAAAGAAATTTTGTATTCGCAGAACAACCAAATGTATGCGAATTGTCAGAGCTTAGGTGGATTTCAATAGAAATCCGTCTATGTCCCGTCCCTTAGGTTAGGTTAGGTTAGCAACTTTTTCGTTTTTTGGTGGGTCTACACCCTCGAGCGATACGTCGTTGGACGCGGGGCGACGAGGGGAGAGCGGGGCGAAAAAATTGCGTCAGAATTTGGAAGAAAAATTTAGAGTTATTGCCAAAAAAGTGTAAAAATTTCGAACTTTAATTAATTAAATTTTTTTCAGAAATGAAATTTTCAGCGCCACAGCACTGAAAAGCAGCGGGAGCAGCCGACCAGCAGTATTGGTAAGTAAAATTTAAAAATAGTTATAACAATTGACCAATTTAAAGAAATTTTGTATTCGCAGAACAACCAAATGTATGCGAATTGTCAGAGCTTAGGTGGATTTCAATAGAAATCCGTCTATGTCCCGTCCCTTAGGTTAGGTTAGGTTAGCAACTTTTTCGTTTTTTGGTGGGTCTACACCCTCGAGCGATACGTCGTTGGACGCGGGGGCGACGAGGGGAGAGCGGGGCGAAAAAATTGCGTCAGAATTTGGAAGAAAAATTTAGAGTTATTGCCAAAAAAGTGTAAAAATTTCGAACTTTAATTAATTAAATTTTTTCAGAAATGAAATTTTCAGCGCCACAGCACTGAAAAGCAACGGAGCAGCCGACCAGCAGTATTGGTAAGTAAAATTTAAAATTAGTTATAACAATTGACCAATTTAAAGAAATTTTGTATTCGCAGAACAACCAAATGTATGCGAATTGTCAGAGCTTAGGTGGATTTCAATAGAAATCCGTCTATGTCCCGTCCCTTAGGTTAGGTTAGGTTAGCAACTTTTTCGTTTTTTGGTGGGTCTACACCCTCGAGCGATACGTCGTTGGACGCGGGGCGACGAGGGGAGAGCGGGGCGAAAAAATTGCGTCAGAATTTGGAAGAAAAATTTAGAGTTATTGCCAAAAAAGTGTAAAAATTTCGAACTTTAATTAATTAAATTTTTTCAGAAATGAAATTTTCAGCGCCACAGCACTGAAAAGCAGCGGGAGCAGCCGACCAGCAGTATTGGTAAGTAAAATTTAAAAATAGTTATAACAATTGACCAATTTAAAGAAATTTTGTATTCGCAGAACAACCAAATGTATGCGAATTGTCAGAGCTTAGGTGGATTTCAATAGAAATCCGTCTATGTCCCGTCCCTTAGGTTAGGTTAGGTTAGCAACTTTTTCGTTTTTTGGTGGGTCTACACCCTCGAGCGATACGTCGTTGGACGCGGGGCGACGAGGGGAGAGCGGGGCGAAAAAATTGCGTCAGAATTTGGAAGAAAAATTTAGAGTTATTGCCAAAAAAGTGT
>CAJHVG010000020.1:0-16891 GCA_905147325.1 Notodonta dromedarius
ATGGTTAGGTTAGCAACTTTTTCGTTTTTTAGTGGGTCTACACCCTCGAGCGATACGTCGTTGGACGCGGGGCGACGAGGGGAGAGCGGGGCGAAAAAATTGCGTCAGAATTTGGAAGAAAAATTTAGAGTTATTGCCAAAAAAGCGTAAAAATTTCGAACTTTAATTAATTAAATTTTTTCAGAAATGAAATTTTCAGCGCCACAGCACTGAAAAGCAGCGGGAGCAGCCGACCAGCAGTATTGGTAAGTAAAATTTAAAAATAGTTATAACAATTGACCAATTTAAAGAAATTTTGTATTCGCAGAACAACCAAATGTATGCGAATTGTCAGAGCTTAGGTGGATTTCAATAGAAATCCGTCTATGTCCCGTCCCTTAGGTTAGGTTAGGTTAGCAACTTTTTCGTTTTTTAGTGGGTCTACACCCTCGAGCGATACGTCGTTGGACGCGGGGCGACGAGGGGAGAGCGGGGCGAAAAAATTGCGTCAGAATTTGGAAGAAAAATTTAGAGTTATTGCCAAAAAAGCGTAAAAATTTCGAACTTTAATTAATTAAATTTTTTCAGAAATGAAATTTTCAGCGCCACAGCACTGAAAAGCAGCGGGAGCAGCCGACCAGCAGTATTGGTAAGTAAAATTTAAAAATAGTTATAACAATTGACCAATTTAAAGAAATTTTGTATTCGCAGAACAACCAAATGTATGCGAATTGTCAGAGCTTAGGTGGATTTCAATAGAAATCCGTCTATGTCCCGTCCCTTAGGTTAGGTTAGGTTAGCAACTTTTTCGTTTTTTAGTGGGTCTACACCCTCGAGCGATACGTCGTTGGACGCGGGGCGACGAGGGGAGAGCGGGGCGAAAAAATTGCGTCAGAATTTGGAAGAAAAATTTAGAGTTATTGCCAAAAAAGCGTAAAAATTTCGAACTTTAATTAATTAAATTTTTTCAGAAATGAAATTTTCAGCGCCACAGCACTGAAAAGCAGCGGGAGCAGCCGACCAGCAGTATTGGTAAGTAAAATTTAAAAATAGTTATAACAATTGACCAATTTAAAGAAATTTTGTATTCGCAGAACAACCAAATGTATGCGAATTGTCAGAGCTTAGGTGGATTTCAATAGAAATCCGTCTATGTCCCGTCCCTTAGGTTAGGTTAGGTTAGCAACTTTTTCGTTTTTTAGTGGGTCTACACCCTCGAGCGATACGTCGTTGGACGCGGGGCGACGAGGGGAGAGCGGGGCGAAAAAATTGCGTCAGAATTTGGAAGAAAAATTTAGAGTTATTGCCAAAAAAGCGTAAAAATTTCGAACTTTAATTAATTAAATTTTTTCAGAAATGAAATTTTCAGCGCCACAGCACTGAAAAGCAGCGGGAGCAGCCGACCAGCAGTATTGGTAAGTAAAATTTAAAAATAGTTATAACAATTGACCAATTTAAAGAAATTTTGTATTCGCAGAACAACCAAATGTATGCGAATTGTCAGAGCTTAGGTGGATTTCAATAGAAATCCGTCTATGTCCCGTCCCTTAGGTTAGGTTAGGTTAGCAACTTTTTCGTTTTTTAGTGGGTCTACACCCTCGAGCGATACGTCGTTGGACGCGGGGCGACGAGGGGAGAGCGGGGCGAAAAAATTGCGTCAGAATTTGGAAGAAAAATTTAGAGTTATTGCCAAAAAAGCGTAAAAATTTCGAACTTTAATTAATTAAATTTTTTCAGAAATGAAATTTTCAGCGCCACAGCACTGAAAAGCAGCGGGAGCAGCCGACCAGCAGTATTGGTAAGTAAAATTTAAAAATAGTTATAACAATTGACCAATTTAAAGAAATTTTGTATTCGCAGAACAACCAAATGTATGCGAATTGTCAGAGCTTAGGTGGATTTCAATAGAAATCCGTCTATGTCCCGTCCCTTAGGTTAGGTTAGGTTAGCAACTTTTTCGTTTTTTAGTGGGTCTACACCCTCGAGCGATACGTCGTTGGACGCGGGGCGACGAGGGGAGAGCGGGGCGAAAAAATTGCGTCAGAATTTGGAAGAAAAATTTAGAGTTATTGCCAAAAAAGCGTAAAAATTTCGAACTTTAATTAATTAAATTTTTTCAGAAATGAAATTTTCAGCGCCACAGCACTGAAAAGCAGCGGGAGCAGCCGACCAGCAGTATTGGTAAGTAAAATTTAAAAATAGTTATAACAATTGACCAATTTAAAGAAATTTTGTATTCGCAGAACAACCAAATGTATGCGAATTGTCAGAGCTTAGGTGGATTTCAATAGAAATCCGTCTATGTCCCGTCCCTTAGGTTAGGTTAGGTTAGCAACTTTTTCGTTTTTTAGTGGGTCTACACCCTCGAGCGATACGTCGTTGGACGCGGGGCGACGAGGGGAGAGCGGGGCGAAAAAATTGCGTCAGAATTTGGAAGAAAAATTTAGAGTTATTGCCAAAAAAGCGTAAAAATTTCGAACTTTAATTAATTAAATTTTTTCAGAAATGAAATTTTCAGCGCCACAGCACTGAAAAGCAGCGGGAGCAGCCGACCAGCAGTATTGGTAAGTAAAATTTAAAAATAGTTATAACAATTGACCAATTTAAAGAAATTTTGTATTCGCAGAACAACCAAATGTATGCGAATTGTCAGAGCTTAGGTGGATTTCAATAGAAATCCGTCTATGTCCCGTCCCTTAGGTTAGGTTAGGTTAGCAACTTTTTCGTTTTTTAGTGGGTCTACACCCTCGAGCGATACGTCGTTGGACGCGGGGCGACGAGGGGAGAGCGGGGCGAAAAAATTGCGTCAGAATTTGGAAGAAAAATTTAGAGTTATTGCCAAAAAAGCGTAAAAATTTCGAACTTTAATTAATTAAATTTTTTCAGAAATGAAATTTTCAGCGCCACAGCACTGAAAAGCAGCGGGAGCAGCCGACCAGCAGTATTGGTAAGTAAAATTTAAAAATAGTTATAACAATTGACCAATTTAAAGAAATTTTGTATTCGCAGAACAACCAAATGTATGCGAATTGTCAGAGCTTAGGTGGATTTCAATAGAAATCCGTCTATGTCCCGTCCCTTAGGTTAGGTTAGGTTAGCAACTTTTTCGTTTTTTAGTGGGTCTACACCCTCGAGCGATACGTCGTTGGACGCGGGGCGACGAGGGGAGAGCGGGGCGAAAAAATTGCGTCAGAATTTGGAAGAAAAATTTAGAGTTATTGCCAAAAAAGCGTAAAAATTTCGAACTTTAATTAATTAAATTTTTTCAGAAATGAAATTTTCAGCGCCACAGCACTGAAAAGCAGCGGGAGCAGCCGACCAGCAGTATTGGTAAGTAAAATTTAAAAATAGTTATAACAATTGACCAATTTAAAGAAATTTTGTATTCGCAGAACAACCAAATGTATGCGAATTGTCAGAGCTTAGGTGGATTTCAATAGAAATCCGTCTATGTCCCGTCCCTTAGGTTAGGTTAGGTTAGCAACTTTTTCGTTTTTTAGTGGGTCTACACCCTCGAGCGATACGTCGTTGGACGCGGGGCGACGAGGGGAGAGCGGGGCGAAAAAATTGCGTCAGAATTTGGAAGAAAAATTTAGAGTTATTGCCAAAAAAGCGTAAAAATTTCGAACTTTAATTAATTAAATTTTTTCAGAAATGAAATTTTCAGCGCCACAGCACTGAAAAGCAGCGGGAGCAGCCGACCAGCAGTATTGGTAAGTAAAATTTAAAAATAGTTATAACAATTGACCAATTTAAAGAAATTTTGTATTCGCAGAACAACCAAATGTATGCGAATTGTCAGAGCTTAGGTGGATTTCAATAGAAATCCGTCTATGTCCCGTCCCTTAGGTTAGGTTAGGTTAGCAACTTTTTCGTTTTTTAGTGGGTCTACACCCTCGAGCGATACGTCGTTGGACGCGGGGCGACGAGGGGAGAGCGGGGCGAAAAAATTGCGTCAGAATTTGGAAGAAAAATTTAGAGTTATTGCCAAAAAAGCGTAAAAATTTCGAACTTTAATTAATTAAATTTTTTCAGAAATGAAATTTTCAGCGCCACAGCACTGAAAAGCAGCGGGAGCAGCCGACCAGCAGTATTGGTAAGTAAAATTTAAAAATAGTTATAACAATTGACCAATTTAAAGAAATTTTGTATTCGCAGAACAACCAAATGTATGCGAATTGTCAGAGCTTAGGTGGATTTCAATAGAAATCCGTCTATGTCCCGTCCCTTAGGTTAGGTTAGGTTAGCAACTTTTTCGTTTTTTAGTGGGTCTACACCCTCGAGCGATACGTCGTTGGACGCGGGGCGACGAGGGGAGAGCGGGGCGAAAAAATTGCGTCAGAATTTGGAAGAAAAATTTAGAGTTATTGCCAAAAAAGCGTAAAAATTTCGAACTTTAATTAATTAAATTTTTTCAGAAATGAAATTTTCAGCGCCACAGCACTGAAAAGCAGCGGGAGCAGCCGACCAGCAGTATTGGTAAGTAAAATTTAAAAATAGTTATAACAATTGACCAATTTAAAGAAATTTTGTATTCGCAGAACAACCAAATGTATGCGAATTGTCAGAGCTTAGGTGGATTTCAATAGAAATCCGTCTATGTCCCGTCCCTTAGGTTAGGTTAGGTTAGCAACTTTTTCGTTTTTTAGTGGGTCTACACCCTCGAGCGATACGTCGTTGGACGCGGGGCGACGAGGGGAGAGCGGGGCGAAAAAATTGCGTCAGAATTTGGAAGAAAAATTTAGAGTTATTGCCAAAAAAGCGTAAAAATTTCGAACTTTAATTAATTAAATTTTTTCAGAAATGAAATTTTCAGCGCCACAGCACTGAAAAGCAGCGGGAGCAGCCGACCAGCAGTATTGGTAAGTAAAATTTAAAAATAGTTATAACAATTGACCAATTTAAAGAAATTTTGTATTCGCAGAACAACCAAATGTATGCGAATTGTCAGAGCTTAGGTGGATTTCAATAGAAATCCGTCTATGTCCCGTCCCTTAGGTTAGGTTAGGTTAGCAACTTTTTCGTTTTTTAGTGGGTCTACACCCTCGAGCGATACGTCGTTGGACGCGGGGCGACGAGGGGAGAGCGGGGCGAAAAAATTGCGTCAGAATTTGGAAGAAAAATTTAGAGTTATTGCCAAAAAAGCGTAAAAATTTCGAACTTTAATTAATTAAATTTTTTCAGAAATGAAATTTTCAGCGCCACAGCACTGAAAAGCAGCGGGAGCAGCCGACCAGCAGTATTGGTAAGTAAAATTTAAAAATAGTTATAACAATTGACCAATTTAAAGAAATTTTGTATTCGCAGAACAACCAAATGTATGCGAATTGTCAGAGCTTAGGTGGATTTCAATAGAAATCCGTCTATGTCCCGTCCCTTAGGTTAGGTTAGGTTAGCAACTTTTTCGTTTTTTAGTGGGTCTACACCCTCGAGCGATACGTCGTTGGACGCGGGGCGACGAGGGGAGAGCGGGGCGAAAAAATTGCGTCAGAATTTGGAAGAAAAATTTAGAGTTATTGCCAAAAAAGCGTAAAAATTTCGAACTTTAATTAATTAAATTTTTTCAGAAATGAAATTTTCAGCGCCACAGCACTGAAAAGCAGCGGGAGCAGCCGACCAGCAGTATTGGTAAGTAAAATTTAAAAATAGTTATAACAATTGACCAATTTAAAGAAATTTTGTATTCGCAGAACAACCAAATGTATGCGAATTGTCAGAGCTTAGGTGGATTTCAATAGAAATCCGTCTATGTCCCGTCCCTTAGGTTAGGTTAGGTTAGCAACTTTTTCGTTTTTTAGTGGGTCTACACCCTCGAGCGATACGTCGTTGGACGCGGGGCGACGAGGGGAGAGCGGGGCGAAAAAATTGCGTCAGAATTTGGAAGAAAAATTTAGAGTTATTGCCAAAAAAGCGTAAAAATTTCGAACTTTAATTAATTAAATTTTTTCAGAAATGAAATTTTCAGCGCCACAGCACTGAAAAGCAGCGGGAGCAGCCGACCAGCAGTATTGGTAAGTAAAATTTAAAAATAGTTATAACAATTGACCAATTTAAAGAAATTTTGTATTCGCAGAACAACCAAATGTATGCGAATTGTCAGAGCTTAGGTGGATTTCAATAGAAATCCGTCTATGTCCCGTCCCTTAGGTTAGGTTAGGTTAGCAACTTTTTCGTTTTTTAGTGGGTCTACACCCTCGAGCGATACGTCGTTGGACGCGGGGCGACGAGGGGAGAGCGGGGCGAAAAAATTGCGTCAGAATTTGGAAGAAAAATTTAGAGTTATTGCCAAAAAAGCGTAAAAATTTCGAACTTTAATTAATTAAATTTTTTCAGAAATGAAATTTTCAGCGCCACAGCACTGAAAAGCAGCGGGAGCAGCCGACCAGCAGTATTGGTAAGTAAAATTTAAAAATAGTTATAACAATTGACCAATTTAAAGAAATTTTGTATTCGCAGAACAACCAAATGTATGCGAATTGTCAGAGCTTAGGTGGATTTCAATAGAAATCCGTCTATGTCCCGTCCCTTAGGTTAGGTTAGGTTAGCAACTTTTTCGTTTTTTAGTGGGTCTACACCCTCGAGCGATACGTCGTTGGACGCGGGGCGACGAGGGGAGAGCGGGGCGAAAAAATTGCGTCAGAATTTGGAAGAAAAATTTAGAGTTATTGCCAAAAAAGCGTAAAAATTTCGAACTTTAATTAATTAAATTTTTTCAGAAATGAAATTTTCAGCGCCACAGCACTGAAAAGCAGCGGGAGCAGCCGACCAGCAGTATTGGTAAGTAAAATTTAAAAATAGTTATAACAATTGACCAATTTAAAGAAATTTTGTATTCGCAGAACAACCAAATGTATGCGAATTGTCAGAGCTTAGGTGGATTTCAATAGAAATCCGTCTATGTCCCGTCCCTTAGGTTAGGTTAGGTTAGCAACTTTTTCGTTTTTTAGTGGGTCTACACCCTCGAGCGATACGTCGTTGGACGCGGGGCGACGAGGGGAGAGCGGGGCGAAAAAATTGCGTCAGAATTTGGAAGAAAAATTTAGAGTTATTGCCAAAAAAGCGTAAAAATTTCGAACTTTAATTAATTAAATTTTTTCAGAAATGAAATTTTCAGCGCCACAGCACTGAAAAGCAGCGGGAGCAGCCGACCAGCAGTATTGGTAAGTAAAATTTAAAAATAGTTATGACAATTGACCAATTTAAAGAAATTTTGTATTCGCAGAACAACCAAATGTATGCGAATTGTCAGAGCTTAGGTGGATTTCAATAGAAATCCGTCTATGTCCCGTCCCTTAGGTTAGGTTAGGTTAGCAACTTTTTCGTTTTTTAGTGGGTCTACACCCTCGAGCGATACGTCGTTGGACGCGGGGCGACGAGGGGAGAGCGGGGCGAAAAAATTGCGTCAGAATTTGGAAGAAAAATTTAGAGTTATTGCCAAAAAAGCGTAAAAATTTCGAACTTTAATTAATTAAATTTTTTCAGAAATGAAATTTTCAGCGCCACAGCACTGAAAAGCAGCGGGAGCAGCCGACCAGCAGTATTGGTAAGTAAAATTTAAAAATAGTTATAACAATTGACCAATTTAAAGAAATTTTGTATTCGCAGAACAACCAAATGTATGCGAATTGTCAGAGCTTAGGTGGATTTCAATAGAAATCCGTCTATGTCCCGTCCCTTAGGTTAGGTTAGGTTAGCAACTTTTTCGTTTTTTAGTGGGTCTACACCCTCGAGCGATACGTCGTTGGACGCGGGGCGACGAGGGGAGAGCGGGGCGAAAAAATTGCGTCAGAATTTGGAAGAAAAATTTAGAGTTATTGCCAAAAAAGCGTAAAAATTTCGAACTTTAATTAATTAAATTTTTTCAGAAATGAAATTTTCAGCGCCACAGCACTGAAAAGCAGCGGGAGCAGCCGACCAGCAGTATTGGTAAGTAAAATTTAAAAATAGTTATAACAATTGACCAATTTAAAGAAATTTTGTATTCGCAGAACAACCAAATGTATGCGAATTGTCAGAGCTTAGGTGGATTTCAATAGAAATCCGTCTATGTCCCGTCCCTTAGGTTAGGTTAGGTTAGCAACTTTTTCGTTTTTTAGTGGGTCTACACCCTCGAGCGATACGTCGTTGGACGCGGGGCGACGAGGGGAGAGCGGGGCGAAAAAATTGCGTCAGAATTTGGAAGAAAAATTTAGAGTTATTGCCAAAAAAGCGTAAAAATTTCGAACTTTAATTAATTAAATTTTTTCAGAAATGAAATTTTCAGCGCCACAGCACTGAAAAGCAGCGGGAGCAGCCGACCAGCAGTATTGGTAAGTAAAATTTAAAAATAGTTATAACAATTGACCAATTTAAAGAAATTTTGTATTCGCAGAACAACCAAATGTATGCGAATTGTCAGAGCTTAGGTGGATTTCAATAGAAATCCGTCTATGTCCCGTCCCTTAGGTTAGGTTAGGTTAGCAACTTTTTCGTTTTTTAGTGGGTCTACACCCTCGAGCGATACGTCGTTGGACGCGGGGCGACGAGGGGAGAGCGGGGCGAAAAAATTGCGTCAGAATTTGGAAGAAAAATTTAGAGTTATTGCCAAAAAAGCGTAAAAATTTCGAACTTTAATTAATTAAATTTTTTCAGAAATGAAATTTTCAGCGCCACAGCACTGAAAAGCAGCGGGAGCAGCCGACCAGCAGTATTGGTAAGTAAAATTTAAAAATAGTTATAACAATTGACCAATTTAAAGAAATTTTGTATTCGCAGAACAACCAAATGTATGCGAATTGTCAGAGCTTAGGTGGATTTCAATAGAAATCCGTCTATGTCCCGTCCCTTAGGTTAGGTTAGGTTAGCAACTTTTTCGTTTTTTAGTGGGTCTACACCCTCGAGCGATACGTCGTTGGACGCGGGGCGACGAGGGGAGAGCGGGGCGAAAAAATTGCGTCAGAATTTGGAAGAAAAATTTAGAGTTATTGCCAAAAAAGCGTAAAAATTTCGAACTTTAATTAATTAAATTTTTTCAGAAATGAAATTTTCAGCGCCACAGCACTGAAAAGCAGCGGGAGCAGCCGACCAGCAGTATTGGTAAGTAAAATTTAAAAATAGTTATAACAATTGACCAATTTAAAGAAATTTTGTATTCGCAGAACAACCAAATGTATGCGAATTGTCAGAGCTTAGGTGGATTTCAATAGAAATCCGTCTATGTCCCGTCCCTTAGGTTAGGTTAGGTTAGCAACTTTTTCGTTTTTTAGTGGGTCTACACCCTCGAGCGATACGTCGTTGGACGCGGGGCGACGAGGGGAGAGCGGGGCGAAAAAATTGCGTCAGAATTTGGAAGAAAAATTTAGAGTTATTGCCAAAAAAGCGTAAAAATTTCGAACTTTAATTAATTAAATTTTTTCAGAAATGAAATTTTCAGCGCCACAGCACTGAAAAGCAGCGGGAGCAGCCGACCAGCAGTATTGGTAAGTAAAATTTAAAAATAGTTATAACAATTGACCAATTTAAAGAAATTTTGTATTCGCAGAACAACCAAATGTATGCGAATTGTCAGAGCTTAGGTGGATTTCAATAGAAATCCGTCTATGTCCCGTCCCTTAGGTTAGGTTAGGTTAGCAACTTTTTCGTTTTTTAGTGGGTCTACACCCTCGAGCGATACGTCGTTGGACGCGGGGCGACGAGGGGAGAGCGGGGCGAAAAAATTGCGTCAGAATTTGGAAGAAAAATTTAGAGTTATTGCCAAAAAAGCGTAAAAATTTCGAACTTTAATTAATTAAATTTTTTCAGAAATGAAATTTTCAGCGCCACAGCACTGAAAAGCAGCGGGAGCAGCCGACCAGCAGTATTGGTAAGTAAAATTTAAAAATAGTTATAACAATTGACCAATTTAAAGAAATTTTGTATTCGCAGAACAACCAAATGTATGCGAATTGTCAGAGCTTAGGTGGATTTCAATAGAAATCCGTCTATGTCCCGTCCCTTAGGTTAGGTTAGGTTAGCAACTTTTTCGTTTTTTAGTGGGTCTACACCCTCGAGCGATACGTCGTTGGACGCGGGGCGACGAGGGGAGAGCGGGGCGAAAAAATTGCGTCAGAATTTGGAAGAAAAATTTAGAGTTATTGCCAAAAAAGCGTAAAAATTTCGAACTTTAATTAATTAAATTTTTTCAGAAATGAAATTTTCAGCGCCACAGCACTGAAAAGCAGCGGGAGCAGCCGACCAGCAGTATTGGTAAGTAAAATTTAAAAATAGTTATAACAATTGACCAATTTAAAGAAATTTTGTATTCGCAGAACAACCAAATGTATGCGAATTGTCAGAGCTTAGGTGGATTTCAATAGAAATCCGTCTATGTCCCGTCCCTTAGGTTAGGTTAGGTTAGCAACTTTTTCGTTTTTTAGTGGGTCTACACCCTCGAGCGATACGTCGTTGGACGCGGGGCGACGAGGGGAGAGCGGGGCGAAAAAATTGCGTCAGAATTTGGAAGAAAAATTTAGAGTTATTGCCAAAAAAGCGTAAAAATTTCGAACTTTAATTAATTAAATTTTTTCAGAAATGAAATTTTCAGCGCCACAGCACTGAAAAGCAGCGGGAGCAGCCGACCAGCAGTATTGGTAAGTAAAATTTAAAAATAGTTATAACAATTGACCAATTTAAAGAAATTTTGTATTCGCAGAACAACCAAATGTATGCGAATTGTCAGAGCTTAGGTGGATTTCAATAGAAATCCGTCTATGTCCCGTCCCTTAGGTTAGGTTAGGTTAGCAACTTTTTCGTTTTTTAGTGGGTCTACACCCTCGAGCGATACGTCGTTGGACGCGGGGCGACGAGGGGAGAGCGGGGCGAAAAAATTGCGTCAGAATTTGGAAGAAAAATTTAGAGTTATTGCCAAAAAAGCGTAAAAATTTCGAACTTTAATTAATTAAATTTTTTCAGAAATGAAATTTTCAGCGCCACAGCACTGAAAAGCAGCGGGAGCAGCCGACCAGCAGTATTGGTAAGTAAAATTTAAAAATAGTTATAACAATTGACCAATTTAAAGAAATTTTGTATTCGCAGAACAACCAAATGTATGCGAATTGTCAGAGCTTAGGTGGATTTCAATAGAAATCCGTCTATGTCCCGTCCCTTAGGTTAGGTTAGGTTAGCAACTTTTTCGTTTTTTAGTGGGTCTACACCCTCGAGCGATACGTCGTTGGACGCGGGGCGACGAGGGGAGAGCGGGGCGAAAAAATTGCGTCAGAATTTGGAAGAAAAATTTAGAGTTATTGCCAAAAAAGCGTAAAAATTTCGAACTTTAATTAATTAAATTTTTTCAGAAATGAAATTTTCAGCGCCACAGCACTGAAAAGCAGCGGGAGCAGCCGACCAGCAGTATTGGTAAGTAAAATTTAAAAATAGTTATAACAATTGACCAATTTAAAGAAATTTTGTATTCGCAGAACAACCAAATGTATGCGAATTGTCAGAGCTTAGGTGGATTTCAATAGAAATCCGTCTATGTCCCGTCCCTTAGGTTAGGTTAGGTTAGCAACTTTTTCGTTTTTTAGTGGGTCTACACCCTCGAGCGATACGTCGTTGGACGCGGGGCGACGAGGGGAGAGCGGGGCGAAAAAATTGCGTCAGAATTTGGAAGAAAAATTTAGAGTTATTGCCAAAAAAGCGTAAAAATTTCGAACTTTAATTAATTAAATTTTTTCAGAAATGAAATTTTCAGCGCCACAGCACTGAAAAGCAGCGGGAGCAGCCGACCAGCAGTATTGGTAAGTAAAATTTAAAAATAGTTATAACAATTGACCAATTTAAAGAAATTTTGTATTCGCAGAACAACCAAATGTATGCGAATTGTCAGAGCTTAGGTGGATTTCAATAGAAATCCGTCTATGTCCCGTCCCTTAGGTTAGGTTAGGTTAGCAACTTTTTCGTTTTTTAGTGGGTCTACACCCTCGAGCGATACGTCGTTGGACGCGGGGCGACGAGGGGAGAGCGGGGCGAAAAAATTGCGTCAGAATTTGGAAGAAAAATTTAGAGTTATTGCCAAAAAAGCGTAAAAATTTCGAACTTTAATTAATTAAATTTTTTCAGAAATGAAATTTTCAGCGCCACAGCACTGAAAAGCAGCGGGAGCAGCCGACCAGCAGTATTGGTAAGTAAAATTTAAAAATAGTTATAACAATTGACCAATTTAAAGAAATTTTGTATTCGCAGAACAACCAAATGTATGCGAATTGTCAGAGCTTAGGTGGATTTCAATAGAAATCCGTCTATGTCCCGTCCCTTAGGTTAGGTTAGGTTAGCAACTTTTTCGTTTTTTAGTGGGTCTACACCCTCGAGCGATACGTCGTTGGACGCGGGGCGACGAGGGGAGAGCGGGGCGAAAAAATTGCGTCAGAATTTGGAAGAAAAATTTAGAGTTATTGCCAAAAAAGCGTAAAAATTTCGAACTTTAATTAATTAATTTTTTTCAGAAATGAAATTTTCAGCGCCACAGCACTGAAAAGCAGCGGGAGCAGCCGACCAGCAGTATTGGTAAGTAAAATTTAAAAATAGTTATAACAATTGACCAATTTAAAGAAATTTTGTATTCGCAGAACAACCAAATGTATGCGAATTGTCAGAGCTTAGGTGGATTTCAATAGAAATCCGTCTATGTCCCGTCCCTTAGGTTAGGTTAGGTTAGCAACTTTTTCGTTTTTTAGTGGGTCTACACCCTCGAGCGATACGTCGTTGGACGCGGGGCGACGAGGGGAGAGCGGGGCGAAAAAATTGCGTCAGAATTTGGAAGAAAAATTTAGAGTTATTGCCAAAAAAGCGTAAAAATTTCGAACTTTAATTAATTAAATTTTTTCAGAAATGAAATTTTCAGCGCCACAGCACTGAAAAGCAGCGGGAGCAGCCGACCAGCAGTATTGGTAAGTAAAATTTAAAAATAGTTATAACAATTGACCAATTTAAAGAAATTTTGTATTCGCAGAACAACCAAATGTATGCGAATTGTCAGAGCTTAGGTGGATTTCAATAGAAATCCGTCTATGTCCCGTCCCTTAGGTTAGGTTAGGTTAGCAACTTTTTCGTTTTTTAGTGGGTCTACACCCTCGAGCGATACGTCGTTGGACGCGGGGCGACGAGGGGAGAGCGGGGCGAAAAAATTGCGTCAGAATTTGGAAGAAAAATTTAGAGTTATTGCCAAAAAAGCGTAAAAATTTCGAACTTTAATTAATTAAATTTTTTCAGAAATGAAATTTTCAGCGCCACAGCACTGAAAAGCAGCGGGAGCAGCCGACCAGCAGTATTGGTAAGTAAAATTTAAAAATAGTTATAACAATTGACCAATTTAAAGAAATTTTGTATTCGCAGAACAACCAAATGTATGCGAATTGTCAGAGCTTAGGTGGATTTCAATAGAAATCCGTCTATGTCCCGTCCCTTAGGTTAGGTTAGGTTAGCAACTTTTTCGTTTTTTAGTGGGTCTACACCCTCGAGCGATACGTCGTTGGACGCGGGGCGACGAGGGGAGAGCGGGGCGAAAAAATTGCGTCAGAATTTGGAAGAAAAATTTAGAGTTATTGCCAAAAAAGCGTAAAAATTTCGAACTTTAATTAATTAAATTTTTTCAGAAATGAAATTTTCAGCGCCACAGCACTGAAAAGCAGCGGGAGCAGCCGACCAGCAGTATTGGTAAGTAAAATTTAAAAATAGTTATAACAATTGACCAATTTAAAGAAATTTTGTATTCGCAGAACAACCAAATGTATGCGAATTGTCAGAGCTTAGGTGGATTTCAATAGAAATCCGTCTATGTCCCGTCCCTTAGGTTAGGTTAGGTTAGCAACTTTTTCGTTTTTTAGTGGGTCTACACCCTCGAGCGATACGTCGTTGGACGCGGGGCGACGAGGGGAGAGCGGGGCGAAAAAATTGCGTCAGAATTTGGAAGAAAAATTTAGAGTTATTGCCAAAAAAGCGTAAAAATTTCGAACTTTAATTAATTAAATTTTTTCAGAAATGAAATTTTCAGCGCCACAGCACTGAAAAGCAGCGGGAGCAGCCGACCAGCAGTATTGGTAAGTAAAATTTAAAAATAGTTATAACAATTGACCAATTTAAAGAAATTTTGTATTCGCAGAACAACCAAATGTATGCGAATTGTCAGAGCTTAGGTGGATTTCAATAGAAATCCGTCTATGTCCCGTCCCTTAGGTTAGGTTAGGTTAGCAACTTTTTCGTTTTTTAGTGGGTCTACACCCTCGAGCGATACGTCGTTGGACGCGGGGCGACGAGGGGAGAGCGGGGCGAAAAAATTGCGTCAGAATTTGGAAGAAAAATTTAGAGTTATTGCCAAAAAAGCGTAAAAATTTCGAACTTTAATTAATTAAATTTTTTCAGAAATGAAATTTTCAGCGCCACAGCACTGAAAAGCAGCGGGAGCAGCCGACCAGCAGTATTGGTAAGTAAAATTTAAAAATAGTTATAACAATTGACCAATTTAAAGAAATTTTGTATTCGCAGAACAACCAAATGTATGCGAATTGTCAGAGCTTAGGTGGATTTCAATAGAAATCCGTCTATGTCCCGTCCCTTAGGTTAGGTTAGGTTAGCAACTTTTTCGTTTTTTAGTGGGTCTACACCCTCGAGCGATACGTCGTTGGACGCGGGGCGACGAGGGGAGAGCGGGGCGAAAAAATTGCGTCAGAATTTGGAAGAAAAATTTAGAGTTATTGCCAAAAAAGCGTAAAAATTTCGAACTTTAATTAATTAAATTTTTTCAGAAATGAAATTTTCAGCGCCACAGCACTGAAAAGCAGCGGGAGCAGCCGACCAGCAGTATTGGTAAGTAAAATTTAAAAATAGTTATAACAATTGACCAATTTAAAGAAATTTTGTATTCGCAGAACAACCAAATGTATGCGAATTGTCAGAGCTTAGGTGGATTTCAATAGAAATCCGTCTATGTCCCGTCCCTTAGGTTAGGTTAGGTTAGCAACTTTTTCGTTTTTTAGTGGGTCTACACCCTCGAGCGATACGTCGTTGGACGCGGGGCGACGAGGGGAGAGCGGGGCGAAAAAATTGCGTCAGAATTTGGAAGAAAAATTTAGAGTTATTGCCAAAAAAGCGTAAAAATTTCGAACTTTAATTAATTAAATTTTTTCAGAAATGAAATTTTCAGCGCCACAGCACTGAAAAGCAGCGGGAGCAGCCGACCAGCAGTATTGGTAAGTAAAATTTAAAAATAGTTATAACAATTGACCAATTTAAAGAAATTTTGTATTCGCAGAACAACCAAATGTATGCGAATTGTCAGAGCTTAGGTGGATTTCAATAGAAATCCGTCTATGTCCCGTCCCTTAGGTTAGGTTAGGTTAGCAACTTTTTCGTTTTTTAGTGGGTCTACACCCTCGAGCGATACGTCGTTGGACGCGGGGCGACGAGGGGAGAGCGGGGCGAAAAAATTGCGTCAGAATTTGGAAGAAAAATTTAGAGTTATTGCCAAAAAAGCGTAAAAATTTCGAACTTTAATTAATTAAATTTTTTCAGAAATGAAATTTTCAGCGCCACAGCACTGAAAAGCAGCGGGAGCAGCCGACCAGCAGTATTGGTAAGTAAAATTTAAAAATAGTTATAACAATTGACCAATTTAAAGAAATTTTGTATTCGCAGAACAACCAAATGTATGCGAATTGTCAGAGCTTAGGTGGATTTCAATAGAAATCCGTCTATGTCCCGTCCCTTAGGTTAGGTTAGGTTAGCAACTTTTTCGTTTTTTAGTGGGTCTACACCCTCGAGCGATACGTCGTTGGACGCGGGGCGACGAGGGGAGAGCGGGGCGAAAAAATTGCGTCAGAATTTGGAAGAAAAATTTAGAGTTATTGCCAAAAAAGCGTAAAAATTTCGAACTTTAATTAATTAAATTTTTTCAGAAATGAAATTTTCAGCGCCACAGCACTGAAAAGCAGCGGGAGCAGCCGACCAGCAGTATTGGTAAGTAAAATTTAAAAATAGTTATAACAATTGACCAATTTAAAGAAATTTTGTATTCGCAGAACAACCAAATGTATGCGAATTGTCAGAGCTTAGGTGGATTTCAATAGAAATCCGTCTATGTCCCGTCCCTTAGGTTAGGTTAGGTTAGCAACTTTTTCGTTTTTTAGTGGGTCTACACCCTCGAGCGATACGTCGTTGGACGCGGGGCGACGAGGGGAGAGCGGGGCGAAAAAATTGCGTCAGAATTTGGAAGAAAAATTTAGAGTTATTGCCAAAAAAGCGTAAAAATTTCGAACTTTAATTAATTAAATTTTTTCAGAAATGAAATTTTCAGCGCCACAGCACTGAAAAGCAGCGGGAGCAGCCGACCAGCAGTATTGGTAAGTAAAATTTAAAAATAGTTATAACAATTGACCAATTTAAAGAAATTTTGTATTCGCAGAACAACCAAATGTATGCGAATTGTCAGAGCTTAGGTGGATTTCAATAGAAATCCGTCTATGTCCCGTCCCTTAGGTTAGGTTAGGTTAGCAACTTTTTCGTTTTTTAGTGGGTCTACACCCTCGAGCGATACGTCGTTGGACGCGGGGCGACGAGGGGAGAGCGGGGCGAAAAAATTGCGTCAGAATTTGGAAGAAAAATTTAGAGTTATTGCCAAAAAAGCGTAAAAATTTCGAACTTTAATTAATTAAATTTTTTCAGAAATGAAATTTTCAGCGCCACAGCACTGAAAAGCAGCGGGAGCAGCCGACCAGCAGTATTGGTAAGTAAAATTTAAAAATAGTTATAACAATTGACCAATTTAAAGAAATTTTGTATTCGCAGAACAACCAAATGTATGCGAATTGTCAGAGCTTAGGTGGATTTCAATAGAAATCCGTCTATGTCCCGTCCCTTAGGTTAGGTTAGGTTAGCAACTTTTTCGTTTTTTAGTGGGTCT
>CAJHVG010000021.1:0-15666 GCA_905147325.1 Notodonta dromedarius
CTAAGGGACGGGACATAGACGGATTTCTATTGAAATCCACCTAAGCTCTGACAATTCGCATACATTTGGTTGTTCTGCGAATACAAAATTTCTTTAAATTGGTCAATTGTTATAACTATTTTTAAATTTTACTTACCAATACTGCTGGTCGGCTGCTCCCGCTGCTTTTCAGTGCTGTGGCGCTGAAAATTTCATTTCTGAAAAAAAAATAATTAATTAAAGTTCGAAATTTTTACACTTTTTTGGCAATAACTCTAAATTTTTCTTCCAAATTCTGACGCAATTTTTTCGCCCCGCTCTCCCCTCGTCGCCCCGCGTCCAACGACGTATCGCTCGAGGGTGTAGACCCACTAAAAAACGAAAAAGTTGCTAACCTAACCTAACCTAAGGGACGGGACATAGACGGATTTCTATTGAAATCCACCTAAGCTCTGACAATTCGCATACATTTGGTTGTTCTGCGAATACAAAATTTCTTTAAATTGGTCAATTGTTATAACTATTTTTAAATTTTACTTACCAATACTGCTGGTCGGCTGCTCCCGCTGCTTTTCAGTGCTGTGGCGCTGAAAATTTCATTTCTGAAAAAAAAATAATTAATTAAAGTTCGAAATTTTTACACTTTTTTGGCAATAACTCTAAATTTTTCTTCCAAATTCTGACGCAATTTTTTCGCCCCGCTCTCCCCTCGTCGCCCCGCGTCCAACGACGTATCGCTCGAGGGTGTAGACCCACTAAAAAACGAAAAAGTTGCTAACCTAACCTAACCTAAGGGACGGGACATAGACGGATTTCTATTGAAATCCACCTAAGCTCTGACAATTCGCATACATTTGGTTGTTCTGCGAATACAAAATTTCTTTAAATTGGTCAATTGTTATAACTATTTTTAAATTTTACTTACCAATACTGCTGGTCGGCTGCTCCCGCTGCTTTTCAGTGCTGTGGCGCTGAAAATTTCATTTCTGAAAAAAAAATAATTAATTAAAGTTCGAAATTTTTACACTTTTTTGGCAATAACTCTAAATTTTTCTTCCAAATTCTGACGCAATTTTTTCGCCCCGCTCTCCCCTCGTCGCCCCGCGTCCAACGACGTATCGCTCGAGGGTGTAGACCCACTAAAAAACGAAAAAGTTGCTAACCTAACCTAACCTAAGGGACGGGACATAGACGGATTTCTATTGAAATCCACCTAAGCTCTGACAATTCGCATACATTTGGTTGTTCTGCGAATACAAAATTTCTTTAAATTGGTCAATTGTTATAACTATTTTTAAATTTTACTTACCAATACTGCTGGTCGGCTGCTCCCGCTGCTTTTCAGTGCTGTGGCGCTGAAAATTTCATTTCTGAAAAAAAAATAATTAATTAAAGTTCGAAATTTTTACACTTTTTTGGCAATAACTCTAAATTTTTCTTCCAAATTCTGACGCAATTTTTTCGCCCCGCTCTCCCCTCGTCGCCCCGCGTCCAACGACGTATCGCTCGAGGGTGTAGACCCACTAAAAAACGAAAAAGTTGCTAACCTAACCTAACCTAAGGGACGGGACATAGACGGATTTCTATTGAAATCCACCTAAGCTCTGACAATTCGCATACATTTGGTTGTTCTGCGAATACAAAATTTCTTTAAATTGGTCAATTGTTATAACTATTTTTAAATTTTACTTACCAATACTGCTGGTCGGCTGCTCCCGCTGCTTTTCAGTGCTGTGGCGCTGAAAATTTCATTTCTGAAAAAAAAATAATTAATTAAAGTTCGAAATTTTTACACTTTTTTGGCAATAACTCTAAATTTTTCTTCCAAATTCTGACGCAATTTTTTCGCCCCGCTCTCCCCTCGTCGCCCCGCGTCCAACGACGTATCGCTCGAGGGTGTAGACCCACTAAAAAACGAAAAAGTTGCTAACCTAACCTAACCTAAGGGACGGGACATAGACGGATTTCTATTGAAATCCACCTAAGCTCTGACAATTCGCATACATTTGGTTGTTCTGCGAATACAAAATTTCTTTAAATTGGTCAATTGTTATAACTATTTTTAAATTTTACTTACCAATACTGCTGGTCGGCTGCTCCCGCTGCTTTTCAGTGCTGTGGCGCTGAAAATTTCATTTCTGAAAAAAAAATAATTAATTAAAGTTCGAAATTTTTACACTTTTTTGGCAATAACTCTAAATTTTTCTTCCAAATTCTGACGCAATTTTTTCGCCCCGCTCTCCCCTCGTCGCCCCGCGTCCAACGACGTATCGCTCGAGGGTGTAGACCCACTAAAAAACGAAAAAGTTGCTAACCTAACCTAACCTAAGGGACGGGACATAGACGGATTTCTATTGAAATCCACCTAAGCTCTGACAATTCGCATACATTTGGTTGTTCTGCGAATACAAAATTTCTTTAAATTGGTCAATTGTTATAACTATTTTTAAATTTTACTTACCAATACTGCTGGTCGGCTGCTCCCGCTGCTTTTCAGTGCTGTGGCGCTGAAAATTTCATTTCTGAAAAAAAAATAATTAATTAAAGTTCGAAATTTTTACACTTTTTTGGCAATAACTCTAAATTTTTCTTCCAAATTCTGACGCAATTTTTTCGCCCCGCTCTCCCCTCGTCGCCCCGCGTCCAACGACGTATCGCTCGAGGGTGTAGACCCACTAAAAAACGAAAAAGTTGCTAACCTAACCTAACCTAAGGGACGGGACATAGACGGATTTCTATTGAAATCCACCTAAGCTCTGACAATTCGCATACATTTGGTTGTTCTGCGAATACAAAATTTCTTTAAATTGGTCAATTGTTATAACTATTTTTAAATTTTACTTACCAATACTGCTGGTCGGCTGCTCCCGCTGCTTTTCAGTGCTGTGGCGCTGAAAATTTCATTTCTGAAAAAAAAATAATTAATTAAAGTTCGAAATTTTTACACTTTTTTGGCAATAACTCTAAATTTTTCTTCCAAATTCTGACGCAATTTTTTCGCCCCGCTCTCCCCTCGTCGCCCCGCGTCCAACGACGTATCGCTCGAGGGTGTAGACCCACTAAAAAACGAAAAAGTTGCTAACCTAACCTAACCTAAGGGACGGGACATAGACGGATTTCTATTGAAATCCACCTAAGCTCTGACAATTCGCATACATTTGGTTGTTCTGCGAATACAAAATTTCTTTAAATTGGTCAATTGTTATAACTATTTTTAAATTTTACTTACCAATACTGCTGGTCGGCTGCTCCCGCTGCTTTTCAGTGCTGTGGCGCTGAAAATTTCATTTCTGAAAAAAAAATAATTAATTAAAGTTCGAAATTTTTACACTTTTTTGGCAATAACTCTAAATTTTTCTTCCAAATTCTGACGCAATTTTTTCGCCCCGCTCTCCCCTCGTCGCCCCGCGTCCAACGACGTATCGCTCGAGGGTGTAGACCCACTAAAAAACGAAAAAGTTGCTAACCTAACCTAACCTAAGGGACGGGACATAGACGGATTTCTATTGAAATCCACCTAAGCTCTGACAATTCGCATACATTTGGTTGTTCTGCGAATACAAAATTTCTTTAAATTGGTCAATTGTTATAACTATTTTTAAATTTTACTTACCAATACTGCTGGTCGGCTGCTCCCGCTGCTTTTCAGTGCTGTGGCGCTGAAAATTTCATTTCTGAAAAAAAAATAATTAATTAAAGTTCGAAATTTTTACACTTTTTTGGCAATAACTCTAAATTTTTCTTCCAAATTCTGACGCAATTTTTTCGCCCCGCTCTCCCCTCGTCGCCCCGCGTCCAACGACGTATCGCTCGAGGGTGTAGACCCACTAAAAAACGAAAAAGTTGCTAACCTAACCTAACCTAAGGGACGGGACATAGACGGATTTCTATTGAAATCCACCTAAGCTCTGACAATTCGCATACATTTGGTTGTTCTGCGAATACAAAATTTCTTTAAATTGGTCAATTGTTATAACTATTTTTAAATTTTACTTACCAATACTGCTGGTCGGCTGCTCCCGCTGCTTTTCAGTGCTGTGGCGCTGAAAATTTCATTTCTGAAAAAAAAATAATTAATTAAAGTTCGAAATTTTTACACTTTTTTGGCAATAACTCTAAATTTTTCTTCCAAATTCTGACGCAATTTTTTCGCCCCGCTCTCCCCTCGTCGCCCCGCGTCCAACGACGTATCGCTCGAGGGTGTAGACCCACTAAAAAACGAAAAAGTTGCTAACCTAACCTAACCTAAGGGACGGGACATAGACGGATTTCTATTGAAATCCACCTAAGCTCTGACAATTCGCATACATTTGGTTGTTCTGCGAATACAAAATTTCTTTAAATTGGTCAATTGTTATAACTATTTTTAAATTTTACTTACCAATACTGCTGGTCGGCTGCTCCCGCTGCTTTTCAGTGCTGTGGCGCTGAAAATTTCATTTCTGAAAAAAAAATAATTAATTAAAGTTCGAAATTTTTACACTTTTTTGGCAATAACTCTAAATTTTTCTTCCAAATTCTGACGCAATTTTTTCGCCCCGCTCTCCCCTCGTCGCCCCGCGTCCAACGACGTATCGCTCGAGGGTGTAGACCCACTAAAAAACGAAAAAGTTGCTAACCTAACCTAACCTAAGGGACGGGACATAGACGGATTTCTATTGAAATCCACCTAAGCTCTGACAATTCGCATACATTTGGTTGTTCTGCGAATACAAAATTTCTTTAAATTGGTCAATTGTTATAACTATTTTTAAATTTTACTTACCAATACTGCTGGTCGGCTGCTCCCGCTGCTTTTCAGTGCTGTGGCGCTGAAAATTTCATTTCTGAAAAAAAAATAATTAATTAAAGTTCGAAATTTTTACACTTTTTTGGCAATAACTCTAAATTTTTCTTCCAAATTCTGACGCAATTTTTTCGCCCCGCTCTCCCCTCGTCGCCCCGCGTCCAACGACGTATCGCTCGAGGGTGTAGACCCACTAAAAAACGAAAAAGTTGCTAACCTAACCTAACCTAAGGGACGGGACATAGACGGATTTCTATTGAAATCCACCTAAGCTCTGACAATTCGCATACATTTGGTTGTTCTGCGAATACAAAATTTCTTTAAATTGGTCAATTGTTATAACTATTTTTAAATTTTACTTACCAATACTGCTGGTCGGCTGCTCCCGCTGCTTTTCAGTGCTGTGGCGCTGAAAATTTCATTTCTGAAAAAAAAATAATTAATTAAAGTTCGAAATTTTTACACTTTTTTGGCAATAACTCTAAATTTTTCTTCCAAATTCTGACGCAATTTTTTCGCCCCGCTCTCCCCTCGTCGCCCCGCGTCCAACGACGTATCGCTCGAGGGTGTAGACCCACTAAAAAACGAAAAAGTTGCTAACCTAACCTAACCTAAGGGACGGGACATAGACGGATTTCTATTGAAATCCACCTAAGCTCTGACAATTCGCATACATTTGGTTGTTCTGCGAATACAAAATTTCTTTAAATTGGTCAATTGTTATAACTATTTTTAAATTTTACTTACCAATACTGCTGGTCGGCTGCTCCCGCTGCTTTTCAGTGCTGTGGCGCTGAAAATTTCATTTCTGAAAAAAAAATAATTAATTAAAGTTCGAAATTTTTACACTTTTTTGGCAATAACTCTAAATTTTTCTTCCAAATTCTGACGCAATTTTTTCGCCCCGCTCTCCCCTCGTCGCCCCGCGTCCAACGACGTATCGCTCGAGGGTGTAGACCCACTAAAAAACGAAAAAGTTGCTAACCTAACCTAACCTAAGGGACGGGACATAGACGGATTTCTATTGAAATCCACCTAAGCTCTGACAATTCGCATACATTTGGTTGTTCTGCGAATACAAAATTTCTTTAAATTGGTCAATTGTTATAACTATTTTTAAATTTTACTTACCAATACTGCTGGTCGGCTGCTCCCGCTGCTTTTCAGTGCTGTGGCGCTGAAAATTTCATTTCTGAAAAAAAAATAATTAATTAAAGTTCGAAATTTTTACACTTTTTTGGCAATAACTCTAAATTTTTCTTCCAAATTCTGACGCAATTTTTTCGCCCCGCTCTCCCCTCGTCGCCCCGCGTCCAACGACGTATCGCTCGAGGGTGTAGACCCACTAAAAAACGAAAAAGTTGCTAACCTAACCTAACCTAAGGGACGGGACATAGACGGATTTCTATTGAAATCCACCTAAGCTCTGACAATTCGCATACATTTGGTTGTTCTGCGAATACAAAATTTCTTTAAATTGGTCAATTGTTATAACTATTTTTAAATTTTACTTACCAATACTGCTGGTCGGCTGCTCCCGCTGCTTTTCAGTGCTGTGGCGCTGAAAATTTCATTTCTGAAAAAAAAATAATTAATTAAAGTTCGAAATTTTTACACTTTTTTGGCAATAACTCTAAATTTTTCTTCCAAATTCTGACGCAATTTTTTCGCCCCGCTCTCCCCTCGTCGCCCCGCGTCCAACGACGTATCGCTCGAGGGTGTAGACCCACTAAAAAACGAAAAAGTTGCTAACCTAACCTAACCTAAGGGACGGGACATAGACGGATTTCTATTGAAATCCACCTAAGCTCTGACAATTCGCATACATTTGGTTGTTCTGCGAATACAAAATTTCTTTAAATTGGTCAATTGTTATAACTATTTTTAAATTTTACTTACCAATACTGCTGGTCGGCTGCTCCCGCTGCTTTTCAGTGCTGTGGCGCTGAAAATTTCATTTCTGAAAAAAAAATAATTAATTAAAGTTCGAAATTTTTACACTTTTTTGGCAATAACTCTAAATTTTTCTTCCAAATTCTGACGCAATTTTTTCGCCCCGCTCTCCCCTCGTCGCCCCGCGTCCAACGACGTATCGCTCGAGGGTGTAGACCCACTAAAAAACGAAAAAGTTGCTAACCTAACCTAACCTAAGGGACGGGACATAGACGGATTTCTATTGAAATCCACCTAAGCTCTGACAATTCGCATACATTTGGTTGTTCTGCGAATACAAAATTTCTTTAAATTGGTCAATTGTTATAACTATTTTTAAATTTTACTTACCAATACTGCTGGTCGGCTGCTCCCGCTGCTTTTCAGTGCTGTGGCGCTGAAAATTTCATTTCTGAAAAAAAAATAATTAATTAAAGTTCGAAATTTTTACACTTTTTTGGCAATAACTCTAAATTTTTCTTCCAAATTCTGACGCAATTTTTTCGCCCCGCTCTCCCCTCGTCGCCCCGCGTCCAACGACGTATCGCTCGAGGGTGTAGACCCACTAAAAAACGAAAAAGTTGCTAACCTAACCTAACCTAAGGGACGGGACATAGACGGATTTCTATTGAAATCCACCTAAGCTCTGACAATTCGCATACATTTGGTTGTTCTGCGAATACAAAATTTCTTTAAATTGGTCAATTGTTATAACTATTTTTAAATTTTACTTACCAATACTGCTGGTCGGCTGCTCCCGCTGCTTTTCAGTGCTGTGGCGCTGAAAATTTCATTTCTGAAAAAAAAATAATTAATTAAAGTTCGAAATTTTTACACTTTTTTGGCAATAACTCTAAATTTTTCTTCCAAATTCTGACGCAATTTTTTCGCCCCGCTCTCCCCTCGTCGCCCCGCGTCCAACGACGTATCGCTCGAGGGTGTAGACCCACTAAAAAACGAAAAAGTTGCTAACCTAACCTAACCTAAGGGACGGGACATAGACGGATTTCTATTGAAATCCACCTAAGCTCTGACAATTCGCATACATTTGGTTGTTCTGCGAATACAAAATTTCTTTAAATTGGTCAATTGTTATAACTATTTTTAAATTTTACTTACCAATACTGCTGGTCGGCTGCTCCCGCTGCTTTTCAGTGCTGTGGCGCTGAAAATTTCATTTCTGAAAAAAAAATAATTAATTAAAGTTCGAAATTTTTACACTTTTTTGGCAATAACTCTAAATTTTTCTTCCAAATTCTGACGCAATTTTTTCGCCCCGCTCTCCCCTCGTCGCCCCGCGTCCAACGACGTATCGCTCGAGGGTGTAGACCCACTAAAAAACGAAAAAGTTGCTAACCTAACCTAACCTAAGGGACGGGACATAGACGGATTTCTATTGAAATCCACCTAAGCTCTGACAATTCGCATACATTTGGTTGTTCTGCGAATACAAAATTTCTTTAAATTGGTCAATTGTTATAACTATTTTTAAATTTTACTTACCAATACTGCTGGTCGGCTGCTCCCGCTGCTTTTCAGTGCTGTGGCGCTGAAAATTTCATTTCTGAAAAAAAAATAATTAATTAAAGTTCGAAATTTTTACACTTTTTTGGCAATAACTCTAAATTTTTCTTCCAAATTCTGACGCAATTTTTTCGCCCCGCTCTCCCCTCGTCGCCCCGCGTCCAACGACGTATCGCTCGAGGGTGTAGACCCACTAAAAAACGAAAAAGTTGCTAACCTAACCTAACCTAAGGGACGGGACATAGACGGATTTCTATTGAAATCCACCTAAGCTCTGACAATTCGCATACATTTGGTTGTTCTGCGAATACAAAATTTCTTTAAATTGGTCAATTGTTATAACTATTTTTAAATTTTACTTACCAATACTGCTGGTCGGCTGCTCCCGCTGCTTTTCAGTGCTGTGGCGCTGAAAATTTCATTTCTGAAAAAAAAATAATTAATTAAAGTTCGAAATTTTTACACTTTTTTGGCAATAACTCTAAATTTTTCTTCCAAATTCTGACGCAATTTTTTCGCCCCGCTCTCCCCTCGTCGCCCCGCGTCCAACGACGTATCGCTCGAGGGTGTAGACCCACTAAAAAACGAAAAAGTTGCTAACCTAACCTAACCTAAGGGACGGGACATAGACGGATTTCTATTGAAATCCACCTAAGCTCTGACAATTCGCATACATTTGGTTGTTCTGCGAATACAAAATTTCTTTAAATTGGTCAATTGTTATAACTATTTTTAAATTTTACTTACCAATACTGCTGGTCGGCTGCTCCCGCTGCTTTTCAGTGCTGTGGCGCTGAAAATTTCATTTCTGAAAAAATTTAATTAATTAAAGTTCGAAATTTTTACACTTTTTTGGCAATAACTCTAAATTTTTCTTCCAAATTCTGACGCAATTTTTTCGCCCCGCTCTCCCCTCGTCGCCCCGCGTCCAACGACGTATCGCTCGAGGGTGTAGACCCACTAAAAAACGAAAAAGTTGCTAACCTAACCTAACCTAAGGGACGGGACATAGACGGATTTCTATTGAAATCCACCTAAGCTCTGACAATTCGCATACATTTGGTTGTTCTGCGAATACAAAATTTCTTTAAATTGGTCAATTGTTATAACTATTTTTAAATTTTACTTACCAATACTGCTGGTCGGCTGCTCCCGCTGCTTTTCAGTGCTGTGGCGCTGAAAATTTCATTTCTGAAAAAATTTAATTAATTAAAGTTCGAAATTTTTACACTTTTTTGGCAATAACTCTAAATTTTTCTTCCAAATTCTGACGCAATTTTTTCGCCCCGCTCTCCCCTCGTCGCCCCGCGTCCAACGACGTATCGCTCGAGGGTGTAGACCCACTAAAAAACGAAAAAGTTGCTAACCTAACCTAACCTAAGGGACGGGACATAGACGGATTTCTATTGAAATCCACCTAAGCTCTGACAATTCGCATACATTTGGTTGTTCTGCGAATACAAAATTTCTTTAAATTGGTCAATTGTTATAACTATTTTTAAATTTTACTTACCAATACTGCTGGTCGGCTGCTCCCGCTGCTTTTCAGTGCTGTGGCGCTGAAAATTTCATTTCTGAAAAAATTTAATTAATTAAAGTTCGAAATTTTTACACTTTTTTGGCAATAACTCTAAATTTTTCTTCCAAATTCTGACGCAATTTTTTCGCCCCGCTCTCCCCTCGTCGCCCCGCGTCCAACGACGTATCGCTCGAGGGTGTAGACCCACTAAAAAACGAAAAAGTTGCTAACCTAACCTAACCTAAGGGACGGGACATAGACGGATTTCTATTGAAATCCACCTAAGCTCTGACAATTCGCATACATTTGGTTGTTCTGCGAATACAAAATTTCTTTAAATTGGTCAATTGTTATAACTATTTTTAAATTTTACTTACCAATACTGCTGGTCGGCTGCTCCCGCTGCTTTTCAGTGCTGTGGCGCTGAAAATTTCATTTCTGAAAAAATTTAATTAATTAAAGTTCGAAATTTTTACACTTTTTTGGCAATAACTCTAAATTTTTCTTCCAAATTCTGACGCAATTTTTTCGCCCCGCTCTCCCCTCGTCGCCCCGCGTCCAACGACGTATCGCTCGAGGGTGTAGACCCACTAAAAAACGAAAAAGTTGCTAACCTAACCTAACCTAAGGGACGGGACATAGACGGATTTCTATTGAAATCCACCTAAGCTCTGACAATTCGCATACATTTGGTTGTTCTGCGAATACAAAATTTCTTTAAATTGGTCAATTGTTATAACTATTTTTAAATTTTACTTACCAATACTGCTGGTCGGCTGCTCCCGCTGCTTTTCAGTGCTGTGGCGCTGAAAATTTCATTTCTGAAAAAAAAATAATTAATTAAAGTTCGAAATTTTTACACTTTTTTGGCAATAACTCTAAATTTTTCTTCCAAATTCTGACGCAATTTTTTCGCCCCGCTCTCCCCTCGTCGCCCCGCGTCCAACGACGTATCGCTCGAGGGTGTAGACCCACTAAAAAACGAAAAAGTTGCTAACCTAACCTAACCTAAGGGACGGGACATAGACGGATTTCTATTGAAATCCACCTAAGCTCTGACAATTCGCATACATTTGGTTGTTCTGCGAATACAAAATTTCTTTAAATTGGTCAATTGTTATAACTATTTTTAAATTTTACTTACCAATACTGCTGGTCGGCTGCTCCCGCTGCTTTTCAGTGCTGTGGCGCTGAAAATTTCATTTCTGAAAAAATTTAATTAATTAAAGTTCGAAATTTTTACACTTTTTTGGCAATAACTCTAAATTTTTCTTCCAAATTCTGACGCAATTTTTTCGCCCCGCTCTCCCCTCGTCGCCCCGCGTCCAACGACGTATCGCTCGAGGGTGTAGACCCACTAAAAAACGAAAAAGTTGCTAACCTAACCTAACCTAAGGGACGGGACATAGACGGATTTCTATTGAAATCCACCTAAGCTCTGACAATTCGCATACATTTGGTTGTTCTGCGAATACAAAATTTCTTTAAATTGGTCAATTGTTATAACTATTTTTAAATTTTACTTACCAATACTGCTGGTCGGCTGCTCCCGCTGCTTTTCAGTGCTGTGGCGCTGAAAATTTCATTTCTGAAAAAATTTAATTAATTAAAGTTCGAAATTTTTACACTTTTTTGGCAATAACTCTAAATTTTTCTTCCAAATTCTGACGCAATTTTTTCGCCCCGCTCTCCCCTCGTCGCCCCGCGTCCAACGACGTATCGCTCGAGGGTGTAGACCCACTAAAAAACGAAAAAGTTGCTAACCTAACCTAACCTAAGGGACGGGACATAGACGGATTTCTATTGAAATCCACCTAAGCTCTGACAATTCGCATACATTTGGTTGTTCTGCGAATACAAAATTTCTTTAAATTGGTCAATTGTTATAACTATTTTTAAATTTTACTTACCAATACTGCTGGTCGGCTGCTCCCGCTGCTTTTCAGTGCTGTGGCGCTGAAAATTTCATTTCTGAAAAAATTTAATTAATTAAAGTTCGAAATTTTTACACTTTTTTGGCAATAACTCTAAATTTTTCTTCCAAATTCTGACGCAATTTTTTCGCCCCGCTCTCCCCTCGTCGCCCCGCGTCCAACGACGTATCGCTCGAGGGTGTAGACCCACTAAAAAACGAAAAAGTTGCTAACCTAACCTAACCTAAGGGACGGGACATAGACGGATTTCTATTGAAATCCACCTAAGCTCTGACAATTCGCATACATTTGGTTGTTCTGCGAATACAAAATTTCTTTAAATTGGTCAATTGTTATAACTATTTTTAAATTTTACTTACCAATACTGCTGGTCGGCTGCTCCCGCTGCTTTTCAGTGCTGTGGCGCTGAAAATTTCATTTCTGAAAAAATTTAATTAATTAAAGTTCGAAATTTTTACACTTTTTTGGCAATAACTCTAAATTTTTCTTCCAAATTCTGACGCAATTTTTTCGCCCCGCTCTCCCCTCGTCGCCCCGCGTCCAACGACGTATCGCTCGAGGGTGTAGACCCACTAAAAAACGAAAAAGTTGCTAACCTAACCTAACCTAAGGGACGGGACATAGACGGATTTCTATTGAAATCCACCTAAGCTCTGACAATTCGCATACATTTGGTTGTTCTGCGAATACAAAATTTCTTTAAATTGGTCAATTGTTATAACTATTTTTAAATTTTACTTACCAATACTGCTGGTCGGCTGCTCCCGCTGCTTTTCAGTGCTGTGGCGCTGAAAATTTCATTTCTGAAAAAATTTAATTAATTAAAGTTCGAAATTTTTACACTTTTTTGGCAATAACTCTAAATTTTTCTTCCAAATTCTGACGCAATTTTTTCGCCCCGCTCTCCCCTCGTCGCCCCGCGTCCAACGACGTATCGCTCGAGGGTGTAGACCCACTAAAAAACGAAAAAGTTGCTAACCTAACCTAACCTAAGGGACGGGACATAGACGGATTTCTATTGAAATCCACCTAAGCTCTGACAATTCGCATACATTTGGTTGTTCTGCGAATACAAAATTTCTTTAAATTGGTCAATTGTTATAACTATTTTTAAATTTTACTTACCAATACTGCTGGTCGGCTGCTCCCGCTGCTTTTCAGTGCTGTGGCGCTGAAAATTTCATTTCTGAAAAAATTTAATTAATTAAAGTTCGAAATTTTTACACTTTTTTGGCAATAACTCTAAATTTTTCTTCCAAATTCTGACGCAATTTTTTCGCCCCGCTCTCCCCTCGTCGCCCCGCGTCCAACGACGTATCGCTCGAGGGTGTAGACCCACTAAAAAACGAAAAAGTTGCTAACCTAACCTAACCTAAGGGACGGGACATAGACGGATTTCTATTGAAATCCACCTAAGCTCTGACAATTCGCATACATTTGGTTGTTCTGCGAATACAAAATTTCTTTAAATTGGTCAATTGTTATAACTATTTTTAAATTTTACTTACCAATACTGCTGGTCGGCTGCTCCCGCTGCTTTTCAGTGCTGTGGCGCTGAAAATTTCATTTCTGAAAAAATTTAATTAATTAAAGTTCGAAATTTTTACACTTTTTTGGCAATAACTCTAAATTTTTCTTCCAAATTCTGACGCAATTTTTTCGCCCCGCTCTCCCCTCGTCGCCCCGCGTCCAACGACGTATCGCTCGAGGGTGTAGACCCACTAAAAAACGAAAAAGTTGCTAACCTAACCTAACCTAAGGGACGGGACATAGACGGATTTCTATTGAAATCCACCTAAGCTCTGACAATTCGCATACATTTGGTTGTTCTGCGAATACAAAATTTCTTTAAATTGGTCAATTGTTATAACTATTTTTAAATTTTACTTACCAATACTGCTGGTCGGCTGCTCCCGCTGCTTTTCAGTGCTGTGGCGCTGAAAATTTCATTTCTGAAAAAATTTAATTAATTAAAGTTCGAAATTTTTACACTTTTTTGGCAATAACTCTAAATTTTTCTTCCAAATTCTGACGCAATTTTTTCGCCCCGCTCTCCCCTCGTCGCCCCGCGTCCAACGACGTATCGCTCGAGGGTGTAGACCCACTAAAAAACGAAAAAGTTGCTAACCTAACCTAACCTAAGGGACGGGACATAGACGGATTTCTATTGAAATCCACCTAAGCTCTGACAATTCGCATACATTTGGTTGTTCTGCGAATACAAAATTTCTTTAAATTGGTCAATTGTTATAACTATTTTTAAATTTTACTTACCAATACTGCTGGTCGGCTGCTCCCGCTGCTTTTCAGTGCTGTGGCGCTGAAAATTTCATTTCTGAAAAAATTTAATTAATTAAAGTTCGAAATTTTTACACTTTTTTGGCAATAACTCTAAATTTTTCTTCCAAATTCTGACGCAATTTTTTCGCCCCGCTCTCCCCTCGTCGCCCCGCGTCCAACGACGTATCGCTCGAGGGTGTAGACCCACTAAAAAACGAAAAAGTTGCTAACCTAACCTAACCTAAGGGACGGGACATAGACGGATTTCTATTGAAATCCACCTAAGCTCTGACAATTCGCATACATTTGGTTGTTCTGCGAATACAAAATTTCTTTAAATTGGTCAATTGTTATAACTATTTTTAAATTTTACTTACCAATACTGCTGGTCGGCTGCTCCCGCTGCTTTTCAGTGCTGTGGCGCTGAAAATTTCATTTCTGAAAAAATTTAATTAATTAAAGTTCGAAATTTTTACACTTTTTTGGCAATAACTCTAAATTTTTCTTCCAAATTCTGACGCAATTTTTTCGCCCCGCTCTCCCCTCGTCGCCCCGCGTCCAACGACGTATCGCTCGAGGGTGTAGACCCACTAAAAAACGAAAAAGTTGCTAACCTAACCTAACCTAAGGGACGGGACATAGACGGATTTCTATTGAAATCCACCTAAGCTCTGACAATTCGCATACATTTGGTTGTTCTGCGAATACAAAATTTCTTTAAATTGGTCAATTGTTATAACTATTTTTAAATTTTACTTACCAATACTGCTGGTCGGCTGCTCCCGCTGCTTTTCAGTGCTGTGGCGCTGAAAATTTCATTTCTGAAAAAATTTAATTAATTAAAGTTCGAAATTTTTACACTTTTTTGGCAATAACTCTAAATTTTTCTTCCAAATTCTGACGCAATTTTTTCGCCCCGCTCTCCCCTCGTCGCCCCGCGTCCAACGACGTATCGCTCGAGGGTGTAGACCCACTAAAAAACGAAAAAGTTGCTAACCTAACCTAACCTAAGGGACGGGACATAGACGGATTTCTATTGAAATCCACCTAAGCTCTGACAATTCGCATACATTTGGTTGTTCTGCGAATACAAAATTTCTTTAAATTGGTCAATTGTTATAACTATTTTTAAATTTTACTTACCAATACTGCTGGTCGGCTGCTCCCGCTGCTTTTCAGTGCTGTGGCGCTGAAAATTTCATTTCTGAAAAAATTTAATTAATTAAAGTTCGAAATTTTTACACTTTTTTGGCAATAACTCTAAATTTTTCTTCCAAATTCTGACGCAATTTTTTCGCCCCGCTCTCCCCTCGTCGCCCCGCGTCCAACGACGTATCGCTCGAGGGTGTAGACCCACTAAAAAACGAAAAAGTTGCTAACCTAACCTAACCTAAGGGACGGGACATAGACGGATTTCTATTGAAATCCACCTAAGCTCTGACAATTCGCATACATTTGGTTGTTCTGCGAATACAAAATTTCTTTAAATTGGTCAATTGTTATAACTATTTTTAAATTTTACTTACCAATACTGCTGGTCGGCTGCTCCCGCTGCTTTTCAGTGCTGTGGCGCTGAAAATTTCATTTCTGAAAAAAAAATAATTAATTAAAGTTCGAAATTTTTACACTTTTTTGGCAATAACTCTAAATTTTTCTTCCAAATTCTGACGCAATTTTTTCGCCCCGCTCTCCCCTCGTCGCCCCGCGTCCAA
>CAJHVG010000022.1:0-16746 GCA_905147325.1 Notodonta dromedarius
GAAAAAATTGCGTCAGAATTTGGAAGAAAAATTTAGAGTTATTGCCAAAAAAGCGTAAAAATTTCGAACTTTAATTAATTAAATTTTTTCAGAAATGAAATTTTCAGCGCCACAGCACTGAAAAGCAGCGGGAGCAGCCGACCAGCAGTATTGGTAAGTAAAATTTAAAAATAGTTATAACAATTGACCAATTTAAAGAAATTTTGTATTCGCAGAACAACCAAATGTATGCGAATTGTCAGAGCTTAGGTGGATTTCAATAGAAATCCGTCTATGTCCCGTCCCTTAGGTTAGGTTAGGTTAGCAACTTTTTCGTTTTTTAGTGGGTCTACACCCTCGAGCGATACGTCGTTGGACGCGGGGCGACGAGGGGAGAGCGGGGCGAAAAAATTGCGTCAGAATTTGGAAGAAAAATTTAGAGTTATTGCCAAAAAAGCGTAAAAATTTCGAACTTTAATTAATTAAATTTTTTCAGAAATGAAATTTTCAGCGCCACAGCACTGAAAAGCAGCGGGAGCAGCCGACCAGCAGTATTGGTAAGTAAAATTTAAAAATAGTTATAACAATTGACCAATTTAAAGAAATTTTGTATTCGCAGAACAACCAAATGTATGCGAATTGTCAGAGCTTAGGTGGATTTCAATAGAAATCCGTCTATGTCCCGTCCCTTAGGTTAGGTTAGGTTAGCAACTTTTTCGTTTTTTAGTGGGTCTACACCCTCGAGCGATACGTCGTTGGACGCGGGGCGACGAGGGGAGAGCGGGGCGAAAAAATTGCGTCAGAATTTGGAAGAAAAATTTAGAGTTATTGCCAAAAAAGCGTAAAAATTTCGAACTTTAATTAATTAAATTTTTTCAGAAATGAAATTTTCAGCGCCACAGCACTGAAAAGCAGCGGGAGCAGCCGACCAGCAGTATTGGTAAGTAAAATTTAAAAATAGTTATAACAATTGACCAATTTAAAGAAATTTTGTATTCGCAGAACAACCAAATGTATGCGAATTGTCAGAGCTTAGGTGGATTTCAATAGAAATCCGTCTATGTCCCGTCCCTTAGGTTAGGTTAGGTTAGCAACTTTTTCGTTTTTTAGTGGGTCTACACCCTCGAGCGATACGTCGTTGGACGCGGGGCGACGAGGGGAGAGCGGGGCGAAAAAATTGCGTCAGAATTTGGAAGAAAAATTTAGAGTTATTGCCAAAAAAGCGTAAAAATTTCGAACTTTAATTAATTAAATTTTTTCAGAAATGAAATTTTCAGCGCCACAGCACTGAAAAGCAGCGGGAGCAGCCGACCAGCAGTATTGGTAAGTAAAATTTAAAAATAGTTATAACAATTGACCAATTTAAAGAAATTTTGTATTCGCAGAACAACCAAATGTATGCGAATTGTCAGAGCTTAGGTGGATTTCAATAGAAATCCGTCTATGTCCCGTCCCTTAGGTTAGGTTAGGTTAGCAACTTTTTCGTTTTTTAGTGGGTCTACACCCTCGAGCGATACGTCGTTGGACGCGGGGCGACGAGGGGAGAGCGGGGCGAAAAAATTGCGTCAGAATTTGGAAGAAAAATTTAGAGTTATTGCCAAAAAAGCGTAAAAATTTCGAACTTTAATTAATTAAATTTTTTCAGAAATGAAATTTTCAGCGCCACAGCACTGAAAAGCAGCGGGAGCAGCCGACCAGCAGTATTGGTAAGTAAAATTTAAAAATAGTTATAACAATTGACCAATTTAAAGAAATTTTGTATTCGCAGAACAACCAAATGTATGCGAATTGTCAGAGCTTAGGTGGATTTCAATAGAAATCCGTCTATGTCCCGTCCCTTAGGTTAGGTTAGGTTAGCAACTTTTTCGTTTTTTAGTGGGTCTACACCCTCGAGCGATACGTCGTTGGACGCGGGGCGACGAGGGGAGAGCGGGGCGAAAAAATTGCGTCAGAATTTGGAAGAAAAATTTAGAGTTATTGCCAAAAAAGCGTAAAAATTTCGAACTTTAATTAATTAAATTTTTTCAGAAATGAAATTTTCAGCGCCACAGCACTGAAAAGCAGCGGGAGCAGCCGACCAGCAGTATTGGTAAGTAAAATTTAAAAATAGTTATAACAATTGACCAATTTAAAGAAATTTTGTATTCGCAGAACAACCAAATGTATGCGAATTGTCAGAGCTTAGGTGGATTTCAATAGAAATCCGTCTATGTCCCGTCCCTTAGGTTAGGTTAGGTTAGCAACTTTTTCGTTTTTTAGTGGGTCTACACCCTCGAGCGATACGTCGTTGGACGCGGGGCGACGAGGGGAGAGCGGGGCGAAAAAATTGCGTCAGAATTTGGAAGAAAAATTTAGAGTTATTGCCAAAAAAGCGTAAAAATTTCGAACTTTAATTAATTAAATTTTTTCAGAAATGAAATTTTCAGCGCCACAGCACTGAAAAGCAGCGGGAGCAGCCGACCAGCAGTATTGGTAAGTAAAATTTAAAAATAGTTATAACAATTGACCAATTTAAAGAAATTTTGTATTCGCAGAACAACCAAATGTATGCGAATTGTCAGAGCTTAGGTGGATTTCAATAGAAATCCGTCTATGTCCCGTCCCTTAGGTTAGGTTAGGTTAGCAACTTTTTCGTTTTTTAGTGGGTCTACACCCTCGAGCGATACGTCGTTGGACGCGGGGCGACGAGGGGAGAGCGGGGCGAAAAAATTGCGTCAGAATTTGGAAGAAAAATTTAGAGTTATTGCCAAAAAAGCGTAAAAATTTCGAACTTTAATTAATTAAATTTTTTCAGAAATGAAATTTTCAGCGCCACAGCACTGAAAAGCAGCGGGAGCAGCCGACCAGCAGTATTGGTAAGTAAAATTTAAAAATAGTTATAACAATTGACCAATTTAAAGAAATTTTGTATTCGCAGAACAACCAAATGTATGCGAATTGTCAGAGCTTAGGTGGATTTCAATAGAAATCCGTCTATGTCCCGTCCCTTAGGTTAGGTTAGGTTAGCAACTTTTTCGTTTTTTAGTGGGTCTACACCCTCGAGCGATACGTCGTTGGACGCGGGGCGACGAGGGGAGAGCGGGGCGAAAAAATTGCGTCAGAATTTGGAAGAAAAATTTAGAGTTATTGCCAAAAAAGCGTAAAAATTTCGAACTTTAATTAATTAAATTTTTTCAGAAATGAAATTTTCAGCGCCACAGCACTGAAAAGCAGCGGGAGCAGCCGACCAGCAGTATTGGTAAGTAAAATTTAAAAATAGTTATAACAATTGACCAATTTAAAGAAATTTTGTATTCGCAGAACAACCAAATGTATGCGAATTGTCAGAGCTTAGGTGGATTTCAATAGAAATCCGTCTATGTCCCGTCCCTTAGGTTAGGTTAGGTTAGCAACTTTTTCGTTTTTTAGTGGGTCTACACCCTCGAGCGATACGTCGTTGGACGCGGGGCGACGAGGGGAGAGCGGGGCGAAAAAATTGCGTCAGAATTTGGAAGAAAAATTTAGAGTTATTGCCAAAAAAGCGTAAAAATTTCGAACTTTAATTAATTAAATTTTTTCAGAAATGAAATTTTCAGCGCCACAGCACTGAAAAGCAGCGGGAGCAGCCGACCAGCAGTATTGGTAAGTAAAATTTAAAAATAGTTATAACAATTGACCAATTTAAAGAAATTTTGTATTCGCAGAACAACCAAATGTATGCGAATTGTCAGAGCTTAGGTGGATTTCAATAGAAATCCGTCTATGTCCCGTCCCTTAGGTTAGGTTAGGTTAGCAACTTTTTCGTTTTTTAGTGGGTCTACACCCTCGAGCGATACGTCGTTGGACGCGGGGCGACGAGGGGAGAGCGGGGCGAAAAAATTGCGTCAGAATTTGGAAGAAAAATTTAGAGTTATTGCCAAAAAAGCGTAAAAATTTCGAACTTTAATTAATTAAATTTTTTCAGAAATGAAATTTTCAGCGCCACAGCACTGAAAAGCAGCGGGAGCAGCCGACCAGCAGTATTGGTAAGTAAAATTTAAAAATAGTTATAACAATTGACCAATTTAAAGAAATTTTGTATTCGCAGAACAACCAAATGTATGCGAATTGTCAGAGCTTAGGTGGATTTCAATAGAAATCCGTCTATGTCCCGTCCCTTAGGTTAGGTTAGGTTAGCAACTTTTTCGTTTTTTAGTGGGTCTACACCCTCGAGCGATACGTCGTTGGACGCGGGGCGACGAGGGGAGAGCGGGGCGAAAAAATTGCGTCAGAATTTGGAAGAAAAATTTAGAGTTATTGCCAAAAAAGCGTAAAAATTTCGAACTTTAATTAATTAAATTTTTTCAGAAATGAAATTTTCAGCGCCACAGCACTGAAAAGCAGCGGGAGCAGCCGACCAGCAGTATTGGTAAGTAAAATTTAAAAATAGTTATAACAATTGACCAATTTAAAGAAATTTTGTATTCGCAGAACAACCAAATGTATGCGAATTGTCAGAGCTTAGGTGGATTTCAATAGAAATCCGTCTATGTCCCGTCCCTTAGGTTAGGTTAGGTTAGCAACTTTTTCGTTTTTTAGTGGGTCTACACCCTCGAGCGATACGTCGTTGGACGCGGGGCGACGAGGGGAGAGCGGGGCGAAAAAATTGCGTCAGAATTTGGAAGAAAAATTTAGAGTTATTGCCAAAAAAGCGTAAAAATTTCGAACTTTAATTAATTAAATTTTTTCAGAAATGAAATTTTCAGCGCCACAGCACTGAAAAGCAGCGGGAGCAGCCGACCAGCAGTATTGGTAAGTAAAATTTAAAAATAGTTATAACAATTGACCAATTTAAAGAAATTTTGTATTCGCAGAACAACCAAATGTATGCGAATTGTCAGAGCTTAGGTGGATTTCAATAGAAATCCGTCTATGTCCCGTCCCTTAGGTTAGGTTAGGTTAGCAACTTTTTCGTTTTTTAGTGGGTCTACACCCTCGAGCGATACGTCGTTGGACGCGGGGCGACGAGGGGAGAGCGGGGCGAAAAAATTGCGTCAGAATTTGGAAGAAAAATTTAGAGTTATTGCCAAAAAAGCGTAAAAATTTCGAACTTTAATTAATTAAATTTTTTCAGAAATGAAATTTTCAGCGCCACAGCACTGAAAAGCAGCGGGAGCAGCCGACCAGCAGTATTGGTAAGTAAAATTTAAAAATAGTTATAACAATTGACCAATTTAAAGAAATTTTGTATTCGCAGAACAACCAAATGTATGCGAATTGTCAGAGCTTAGGTGGATTTCAATAGAAATCCGTCTATGTCCCGTCCCTTAGGTTAGGTTAGGTTAGCAACTTTTTCGTTTTTTAGTGGGTCTACACCCTCGAGCGATACGTCGTTGGACGCGGGGCGACGAGGGGAGAGCGGGGCGAAAAAATTGCGTCAGAATTTGGAAGAAAAATTTAGAGTTATTGCCAAAAAAGCGTAAAAATTTCGAACTTTAATTAATTAAATTTTTTCAGAAATGAAATTTTCAGCGCCACAGCACTGAAAAGCAGCGGGAGCAGCCGACCAGCAGTATTGGTAAGTAAAATTTAAAAATAGTTATAACAATTGACCAATTTAAAGAAATTTTGTATTCGCAGAACAACCAAATGTATGCGAATTGTCAGAGCTTAGGTGGATTTCAATAGAAATCCGTCTATGTCCCGTCCCTTAGGTTAGGTTAGGTTAGCAACTTTTTCGTTTTTTAGTGGGTCTACACCCTCGAGCGATACGTCGTTGGACGCGGGGCGACGAGGGGAGAGCGGGGCGAAAAAATTGCGTCAGAATTTGGAAGAAAAATTTAGAGTTATTGCCAAAAAAGCGTAAAAATTTCGAACTTTAATTAATTAAATTTTTTCAGAAATGAAATTTTCAGCGCCACAGCACTGAAAAGCAGCGGGAGCAGCCGACCAGCAGTATTGGTAAGTAAAATTTAAAAATAGTTATAACAATTGACCAATTTAAAGAAATTTTGTATTCGCAGAACAACCAAATGTATGCGAATTGTCAGAGCTTAGGTGGATTTCAATAGAAATCCGTCTATGTCCCGTCCCTTAGGTTAGGTTAGGTTAGCAACTTTTTCGTTTTTTAGTGGGTCTACACCCTCGAGCGATACGTCGTTGGACGCGGGGCGACGAGGGGAGAGCGGGGCGAAAAAATTGCGTCAGAATTTGGAAGAAAAATTTAGAGTTATTGCCAAAAAAGCGTAAAAATTTCGAACTTTAATTAATTAAATTTTTTCAGAAATGAAATTTTCAGCGCCACAGCACTGAAAAGCAGCGGGAGCAGCCGACCAGCAGTATTGGTAAGTAAAATTTAAAAATAGTTATAACAATTGACCAATTTAAAGAAATTTTGTATTCGCAGAACAACCAAATGTATGCGAATTGTCAGAGCTTAGGTGGATTTCAATAGAAATCCGTCTATGTCCCGTCCCTTAGGTTAGGTTAGGTTAGCAACTTTTTCGTTTTTTAGTGGGTCTACACCCTCGAGCGATACGTCGTTGGACGCGGGGCGACGAGGGGAGAGCGGGGCGAAAAAATTGCGTCAGAATTTGGAAGAAAAATTTAGAGTTATTGCCAAAAAAGCGTAAAAATTTCGAACTTTAATTAATTAAATTTTTTCAGAAATGAAATTTTCAGCGCCACAGCACTGAAAAGCAGCGGGAGCAGCCGACCAGCAGTATTGGTAAGTAAAATTTAAAAATAGTTATAACAATTGACCAATTTAAAGAAATTTTGTATTCGCAGAACAACCAAATGTATGCGAATTGTCAGAGCTTAGGTGGATTTCAATAGAAATCCGTCTATGTCCCGTCCCTTAGGTTAGGTTAGGTTAGCAACTTTTTCGTTTTTTAGTGGGTCTACACCCTCGAGCGATACGTCGTTGGACGCGGGGCGACGAGGGGAGAGCGGGGCGAAAAAATTGCGTCAGAATTTGGAAGAAAAATTTAGAGTTATTGCCAAAAAAGCGTAAAAATTTCGAACTTTAATTAATTAAATTTTTTCAGAAATGAAATTTTCAGCGCCACAGCACTGAAAAGCAGCGGGAGCAGCCGACCAGCAGTATTGGTAAGTAAAATTTAAAAATAGTTATAACAATTGACCAATTTAAAGAAATTTTGTATTCGCAGAACAACCAAATGTATGCGAATTGTCAGAGCTTAGGTGGATTTCAATAGAAATCCGTCTATGTCCCGTCCCTTAGGTTAGGTTAGGTTAGCAACTTTTTCGTTTTTTAGTGGGTCTACACCCTCGAGCGATACGTCGTTGGACGCGGGGCGACGAGGGGAGAGCGGGGCGAAAAAATTGCGTCAGAATTTGGAAGAAAAATTTAGAGTTATTGCCAAAAAAGCGTAAAAATTTCGAACTTTAATTAATTAAATTTTTTCAGAAATGAAATTTTCAGCGCCACAGCACTGAAAAGCAGCGGGAGCAGCCGACCAGCAGTATTGGTAAGTAAAATTTAAAAATAGTTATAACAATTGACCAATTTAAAGAAATTTTGTATTCGCAGAACAACCAAATGTATGCGAATTGTCAGAGCTTAGGTGGATTTCAATAGAAATCCGTCTATGTCCCGTCCCTTAGGTTAGGTTAGGTTAGCAACTTTTTCGTTTTTTAGTGGGTCTACACCCTCGAGCGATACGTCGTTGGACGCGGGGCGACGAGGGGAGAGCGGGGCGAAAAAATTGCGTCAGAATTTGGAAGAAAAATTTAGAGTTATTGCCAAAAAAGCGTAAAAATTTCGAACTTTAATTAATTAAATTTTTTCAGAAATGAAATTTTCAGCGCCACAGCACTGAAAAGCAGCGGGAGCAGCCGACCAGCAGTATTGGTAAGTAAAATTTAAAAATAGTTATAACAATTGACCAATTTAAAGAAATTTTGTATTCGCAGAACAACCAAATGTATGCGAATTGTCAGAGCTTAGGTGGATTTCAATAGAAATCCGTCTATGTCCCGTCCCTTAGGTTAGGTTAGGTTAGCAACTTTTTCGTTTTTTAGTGGGTCTACACCCTCGAGCGATACGTCGTTGGACGCGGGGCGACGAGGGGAGAGCGGGGCGAAAAAATTGCGTCAGAATTTGGAAGAAAAATTTAGAGTTATTGCCAAAAAAGCGTAAAAATTTCGAACTTTAATTAATTAAATTTTTTCAGAAATGAAATTTTCAGCGCCACAGCACTGAAAAGCAGCGGGAGCAGCCGACCAGCAGTATTGGTAAGTAAAATTTAAAAATAGTTATAACAATTGACCAATTTAAAGAAATTTTGTATTCGCAGAACAACCAAATGTATGCGAATTGTCAGAGCTTAGGTGGATTTCAATAGAAATCCGTCTATGTCCCGTCCCTTAGGTTAGGTTAGGTTAGCAACTTTTTCGTTTTTTAGTGGGTCTACACCCTCGAGCGATACGTCGTTGGACGCGGGGCGACGAGGGGAGAGCGGGGCGAAAAAATTGCGTCAGAATTTGGAAGAAAAATTTAGAGTTATTGCCAAAAAAGCGTAAAAATTTCGAACTTTAATTAATTAAATTTTTTCAGAAATGAAATTTTCAGCGCCACAGCACTGAAAAGCAGCGGGAGCAGCCGACCAGCAGTATTGGTAAGTAAAATTTAAAAATAGTTATAACAATTGACCAATTTAAAGAAATTTTGTATTCGCAGAACAACCAAATGTATGCGAATTGTCAGAGCTTAGGTGGATTTCAATAGAAATCCGTCTATGTCCCGTCCCTTAGGTTAGGTTAGGTTAGCAACTTTTTCGTTTTTTAGTGGGTCTACACCCTCGAGCGATACGTCGTTGGACGCGGGGCGACGAGGGGAGAGCGGGGCGAAAAAATTGCGTCAGAATTTGGAAGAAAAATTTAGAGTTATTGCCAAAAAAGCGTAAAAATTTCGAACTTTAATTAATTAAATTTTTTCAGAAATGAAATTTTCAGCGCCACAGCACTGAAAAGCAGCGGGAGCAGCCGACCAGCAGTATTGGTAAGTAAAATTTAAAAATAGTTATAACAATTGACCAATTTAAAGAAATTTTGTATTCGCAGAACAACCAAATGTATGCGAATTGTCAGAGCTTAGGTGGATTTCAATAGAAATCCGTCTATGTCCCGTCCCTTAGGTTAGGTTAGGTTAGCAACTTTTTCGTTTTTTAGTGGGTCTACACCCTCGAGCGATACGTCGTTGGACGCGGGGCGACGAGGGGAGAGCGGGGCGAAAAAATTGCGTCAGAATTTGGAAGAAAAATTTAGAGTTATTGCCAAAAAAGCGTAAAAATTTCGAACTTTAATTAATTAAATTTTTTCAGAAATGAAATTTTCAGCGCCACAGCACTGAAAAGCAGCGGGAGCAGCCGACCAGCAGTATTGGTAAGTAAAATTTAAAAATAGTTATAACAATTGACCAATTTAAAGAAATTTTGTATTCGCAGAACAACCAAATGTATGCGAATTGTCAGAGCTTAGGTGGATTTCAATAGAAATCCGTCTATGTCCCGTCCCTTAGGTTAGGTTAGGTTAGCAACTTTTTCGTTTTTTAGTGGGTCTACACCCTCGAGCGATACGTCGTTGGACGCGGGGCGACGAGGGGAGAGCGGGGCGAAAAAATTGCGTCAGAATTTGGAAGAAAAATTTAGAGTTATTGCCAAAAAAGCGTAAAAATTTCGAACTTTAATTAATTAAATTTTTTCAGAAATGAAATTTTCAGCGCCACAGCACTGAAAAGCAGCGGGAGCAGCCGACCAGCAGTATTGGTAAGTAAAATTTAAAAATAGTTATAACAATTGACCAATTTAAAGAAATTTTGTATTCGCAGAACAACCAAATGTATGCGAATTGTCAGAGCTTAGGTGGATTTCAATAGAAATCCGTCTATGTCCCGTCCCTTAGGTTAGGTTAGGTTAGCAACTTTTTCGTTTTTTAGTGGGTCTACACCCTCGAGCGATACGTCGTTGGACGCGGGGCGACGAGGGGAGAGCGGGGCGAAAAAATTGCGTCAGAATTTGGAAGAAAAATTTAGAGTTATTGCCAAAAAAGCGTAAAAATTTCGAACTTTAATTAATTAAATTTTTTCAGAAATGAAATTTTCAGCGCCACAGCACTGAAAAGCAGCGGGAGCAGCCGACCAGCAGTATTGGTAAGTAAAATTTAAAAATAGTTATAACAATTGACCAATTTAAAGAAATTTTGTATTCGCAGAACAACCAAATGTATGCGAATTGTCAGAGCTTAGGTGGATTTCAATAGAAATCCGTCTATGTCCCGTCCCTTAGGTTAGGTTAGGTTAGCAACTTTTTCGTTTTTTAGTGGGTCTACACCCTCGAGCGATACGTCGTTGGACGCGGGGCGACGAGGGGAGAGCGGGGCGAAAAAATTGCGTCAGAATTTGGAAGAAAAATTTAGAGTTATTGCCAAAAAAGCGTAAAAATTTCGAACTTTAATTAATTAAATTTTTTCAGAAATGAAATTTTCAGCGCCACAGCACTGAAAAGCAGCGGGAGCAGCCGACCAGCAGTATTGGTAAGTAAAATTTAAAAATAGTTATAACAATTGACCAATTTAAAGAAATTTTGTATTCGCAGAACAACCAAATGTATGCGAATTGTCAGAGCTTAGGTGGATTTCAATAGAAATCCGTCTATGTCCCGTCCCTTAGGTTAGGTTAGGTTAGCAACTTTTTCGTTTTTTAGTGGGTCTACACCCTCGAGCGATACGTCGTTGGACGCGGGGCGACGAGGGGAGAGCGGGGCGAAAAAATTGCGTCAGAATTTGGAAGAAAAATTTAGAGTTATTGCCAAAAAAGCGTAAAAATTTCGAACTTTAATTAATTAAATTTTTTCAGAAATGAAATTTTCAGCGCCACAGCACTGAAAAGCAGCGGGAGCAGCCGACCAGCAGTATTGGTAAGTAAAATTTAAAAATAGTTATAACAATTGACCAATTTAAAGAAATTTTGTATTCGCAGAACAACCAAATGTATGCGAATTGTCAGAGCTTAGGTGGATTTCAATAGAAATCCGTCTATGTCCCGTCCCTTAGGTTAGGTTAGGTTAGCAACTTTTTCGTTTTTTAGTGGGTCTACACCCTCGAGCGATACGTCGTTGGACGCGGGGCGACGAGGGGAGAGCGGGGCGAAAAAATTGCGTCAGAATTTGGAAGAAAAATTTAGAGTTATTGCCAAAAAAGCGTAAAAATTTCGAACTTTAATTAATTAAATTTTTTCAGAAATGAAATTTTCAGCGCCACAGCACTGAAAAGCAGCGGGAGCAGCCGACCAGCAGTATTGGTAAGTAAAATTTAAAAATAGTTATAACAATTGACCAATTTAAAGAAATTTTGTATTCGCAGAACAACCAAATGTATGCGAATTGTCAGAGCTTAGGTGGATTTCAATAGAAATCCGTCTATGTCCCGTCCCTTAGGTTAGGTTAGGTTAGCAACTTTTTCGTTTTTTAGTGGGTCTACACCCTCGAGCGATACGTCGTTGGACGCGGGGCGACGAGGGGAGAGCGGGGCGAAAAAATTGCGTCAGAATTTGGAAGAAAAATTTAGAGTTATTGCCAAAAAAGCGTAAAAATTTCGAACTTTAATTAATTAAATTTTTTCAGAAATGAAATTTTCAGCGCCACAGCACTGAAAAGCAGCGGGAGCAGCCGACCAGCAGTATTGGTAAGTAAAATTTAAAAATAGTTATAACAATTGACCAATTTAAAGAAATTTTGTATTCGCAGAACAACCAAATGTATGCGAATTGTCAGAGCTTAGGTGGATTTCAATAGAAATCCGTCTATGTCCCGTCCCTTAGGTTAGGTTAGGTTAGCAACTTTTTCGTTTTTTAGTGGGTCTACACCCTCGAGCGATACGTCGTTGGACGCGGGGCGACGAGGGGAGAGCGGGGCGAAAAAATTGCGTCAGAATTTGGAAGAAAAATTTAGAGTTATTGCCAAAAAAGCGTAAAAATTTCGAACTTTAATTAATTAAATTTTTTCAGAAATGAAATTTTCAGCGCCACAGCACTGAAAAGCAGCGGGAGCAGCCGACCAGCAGTATTGGTAAGTAAAATTTAAAAATAGTTATAACAATTGACCAATTTAAAGAAATTTTGTATTCGCAGAACAACCAAATGTATGCGAATTGTCAGAGCTTAGGTGGATTTCAATAGAAATCCGTCTATGTCCCGTCCCTTAGGTTAGGTTAGGTTAGCAACTTTTTCGTTTTTTAGTGGGTCTACACCCTCGAGCGATACGTCGTTGGACGCGGGGCGACGAGGGGAGAGCGGGGCGAAAAAATTGCGTCAGAATTTGGAAGAAAAATTTAGAGTTATTGCCAAAAAAGCGTAAAAATTTCGAACTTTAATTAATTAAATTTTTTCAGAAATGAAATTTTCAGCGCCACAGCACTGAAAAGCAGCGGGAGCAGCCGACCAGCAGTATTGGTAAGTAAAATTTAAAAATAGTTATAACAATTGACCAATTTAAAGAAATTTTGTATTCGCAGAACAACCAAATGTATGCGAATTGTCAGAGCTTAGGTGGATTTCAATAGAAATCCGTCTATGTCCCGTCCCTTAGGTTAGGTTAGGTTAGCAACTTTTTCGTTTTTTAGTGGGTCTACACCCTCGAGCGATACGTCGTTGGACGCGGGGCGACGAGGGGAGAGCGGGGCGAAAAAATTGCGTCAGAATTTGGAAGAAAAATTTAGAGTTATTGCCAAAAAAGCGTAAAAATTTCGAACTTTAATTAATTAAATTTTTTCAGAAATGAAATTTTCAGCGCCACAGCACTGAAAAGCAGCGGGAGCAGCCGACCAGCAGTATTGGTAAGTAAAATTTAAAAATAGTTATAACAATTGACCAATTTAAAGAAATTTTGTATTCGCAGAACAACCAAATGTATGCGAATTGTCAGAGCTTAGGTGGATTTCAATAGAAATCCGTCTATGTCCCGTCCCTTAGGTTAGGTTAGGTTAGCAACTTTTTCGTTTTTTAGTGGGTCTACACCCTCGAGCGATACGTCGTTGGACGCGGGGCGACGAGGGGAGAGCGGGGCGAAAAAATTGCGTCAGAATTTGGAAGAAAAATTTAGAGTTATTGCCAAAAAAGCGTAAAAATTTCGAACTTTAATTAATTAAATTTTTTCAGAAATGAAATTTTCAGCGCCACAGCACTGAAAAGCAGCGGGAGCAGCCGACCAGCAGTATTGGTAAGTAAAATTTAAAAATAGTTATAACAATTGACCAATTTAAAGAAATTTTGTATTCGCAGAACAACCAAATGTATGCGAATTGTCAGAGCTTAGGTGGATTTCAATAGAAATCCGTCTATGTCCCGTCCCTTAGGTTAGGTTAGGTTAGCAACTTTTTCGTTTTTTAGTGGGTCTACACCCTCGAGCGATACGTCGTTGGACGCGGGGCGACGAGGGGAGAGCGGGGCGAAAAAATTGCGTCAGAATTTGGAAGAAAAATTTAGAGTTATTGCCAAAAAAGCGTAAAAATTTCGAACTTTAATTAATTAAATTTTTTCAGAAATGAAATTTTCAGCGCCACAGCACTGAAAAGCAGCGGGAGCAGCCGACCAGCAGTATTGGTAAGTAAAATTTAAAAATAGTTATAACAATTGACCAATTTAAAGAAATTTTGTATTCGCAGAACAACCAAATGTATGCGAATTGTCAGAGCTTAGGTGGATTTCAATAGAAATCCGTCTATGTCCCGTCCCTTAGGTTAGGTTAGGTTAGCAACTTTTTCGTTTTTTAGTGGGTCTACACCCTCGAGCGATACGTCGTTGGACGCGGGGCGACGAGGGGAGAGCGGGGCGAAAAAATTGCGTCAGAATTTGGAAGAAAAATTTAGAGTTATTGCCAAAAAAGCGTAAAAATTTCGAACTTTAATTAATTAAATTTTTTCAGAAATGAAATTTTCAGCGCCACAGCACTGAAAAGCAGCGGGAGCAGCCGACCAGCAGTATTGGTAAGTAAAATTTAAAAATAGTTATAACAATTGACCAATTTAAAGAAATTTTGTATTCGCAGAACAACCAAATGTATGCGAATTGTCAGAGCTTAGGTGGATTTCAATAGAAATCCGTCTATGTCCCGTCCCTTAGGTTAGGTTAGGTTAGCAACTTTTTCGTTTTTTAGTGGGTCTACACCCTCGAGCGATACGTCGTTGGACGCGGGGCGACGAGGGGAGAGCGGGGCGAAAAAATTGCGTCAGAATTTGGAAGAAAAATTTAGAGTTATTGCCAAAAAAGCGTAAAAATTTCGAACTTTAATTAATTAAATTTTTTCAGAAATGAAATTTTCAGCGCCACAGCACTGAAAAGCAGCGGGAGCAGCCGACCAGCAGTATTGGTAAGTAAAATTTAAAAATAGTTATAACAATTGACCAATTTAAAGAAATTTTGTATTCGCAGAACAACCAAATGTATGCGAATTGTCAGAGCTTAGGTGGATTTCAATAGAAATCCGTCTATGTCCCGTCCCTTAGGTTAGGTTAGGTTAGCAACTTTTTCGTTTTTTAGTGGGTCTACACCCTCGAGCGATACGTCGTTGGACGCGGGGCGACGAGGGGAGAGCGGGGCGAAAAAATTGCGTCAGAATTTGGAAGAAAAATTTAGAGTTATTGCCAAAAAAGCGTAAAAATTTCGAACTTTAATTAATTAAATTTTTTCAGAAATGAAATTTTCAGCGCCACAGCACTGAAAAGCAGCGGGAGCAGCCGACCAGCAGTATTGGTAAGTAAAATTTAAAAATAGTTATAACAATTGACCAATTTAAAGAAATTTTGTATTCGCAGAACAACCAAATGTATGCGAATTGTCAGAGCTTAGGTGGATTTCAATAGAAATCCGTCTATGTCCCGTCCCTTAGGTTAGGTTAGGTTAGCAACTTTTTCGTTTTTTAGTGGGTCTACACCCTCGAGCGATACGTCGTTGGACGCGGGGCGACGAGGGGAGAGCGGGGCGAAAAAATTGCGTCAGAATTTGGAAGAAAAATTTAGAGTTATTGCCAAAAAAGCGTAAAAATTTCGAACTTTAATTAATTAAATTTTTTCAGAAATGAAATTTTCAGCGCCACAGCACTGAAAAGCAGCGGGAGCAGCCGACCAGCAGTATTGGTAAGTAAAATTTAAAAATAGTTATAACAATTGACCAATTTAAAGAAATTTTGTATTCGCAGAACAACCAAATGTATGCGAATTGTCAGAGCTTAGGTGGATTTCAATAGAAATCCGTCTATGTCCCGTCCCTTAGGTTAGGTTAGGTTAGCAACTTTTTCGTTTTTTAGTGGGTCTACACCCTCGAGCGATACGTCGTTGGACGCGGGGCGACGAGGGGAGAGCGGGGCGAAAAAATTGCGTCAGAATTTGGAAGAAAAATTTAGAGTTATTGCCAAAAAAGCGTAAAAATTTCGAACTTTAATTAATTAAATTTTTTCAGAAATGAAATTTTCAGCGCCACAGCACTGAAAAGCAGCGGGAGCAGCCGACCAGCAGTATTGGTAAGTAAAATTTAAAAATAGTTATAACAATTGACCAATTTAAAGAAATTTTGTATTCGCAGAACAACCAAATGTATGCGAATTGTCAGAGCTTAGGTGGATTTCAATAGAAATCCGTCTATGTCCCGTCCCTTAGGTTAGGTTAGGTTAGCAACTTTTTCGTTTTTTAGTGGGTCTACACCCTCGAGCGATACGTCGTTGGACGCGGGGCGACGAGGGGAGAGCGGGGCGAAAAAATTGCGTCAGAATTTGGAAGAAAAATTTAGAGTTATTGCCAAAAAAGCGTAAAAATTTCGAACTTTAATTAATTAAATTTTTTCAGAAATGAAATTTTCAGCGCCACAGCACTGAAAAGCAGCGGGAGCAGCCGACCAGCAGTATTGGTAAGTAAAATTTAAAAATAGTTATAACAATTGACCAATTTAAAGAAATTTTGTATTCGCAGAACAACCAAATGTATGCGAATTGTCAGAGCTTAGGTGGATTTCAATAGAAATCCGTCTATGTCCCGTCCCTTAGGTTAGGTTAGGTTAGCAACTTTTTCGTTTTTTAGTGGGTCTACACCCTCGAGCGATACGTCGTTGGACGCGGGGCGACGAGGGGAGAGCGGGGCGAAAAAATTGCGTCAGAATTTGGAAGAAAAATTTAGAGTTATTGCCAAAAAAGCGTAAAAATTTCGAACTTTAATTAATTAAATTTTTTCAGAAATGAAATTTTCAGCGCCACAGCACTGAAAAGCAGCGGGAGCAGCCGACCAGCAGTATTGGTAAGTAAAATTTAAAAATAGTTATAACAATTGACCAATTTAAAGAAATTTTGTATTCGCAGAACAACCAAATGTATGCGAATTGTCAGAGCTTAGGTGGATTTCAATAGAAATCCGTCTATGTCCCGTCCCTTAGGTTAGGTTAGGTTAGCAACTTTTTCGTTTTTTAGTGGGTCTACACCCTCGAGCGATACGTCGTTGGACGCGGGGCGACGAGGGGAGAGCGGGGCGAAAAAATTGCGTCAGAATTTGGAAGAAAAATTTAGAGTTATTGCCAAAAAAGCGTAAAAATTTCGAACTTTAATTAATTAAATTTTTTCAGAAATGAAATTTTCAGCGCCACAGCACTGAAAAGCAGCGGGAGCAGCCGACCAGCAGTATTGGTAAGTAAAATTTAAAAATAGTTATAACAATTGACCAATTTAAAGAAATTTTGTATTCGCAGAACAACCAAATGTATGCGAATTGTCAGAGCTTAGGTGGATTTCAATAGAAATCCGTCTATGT